>PNEQ01083470.1:0-22500 GCA_003012365.1 Medauroidea extradentata | reverse complement strand
TTTCAGGCCCGAAATAGTGATAATATATAATATCCGTATAACAATGGGTTGTATCTAAAAGTATCTGGTAGTACGCCAAACGACACTTAATTTAGCTGTATATCCAATACCTAAAACTTTGCAAGTAAACAAATAAAATAAATTTATATTGTAATAATTATAAAGTAGGATTATTTTCATTATTTGCATTTAAAAAGTTGCCATTAATAATGATGCAAACAAATATAAACACTTCCAACATTCTTTAAATTATTGTTTACACAGAGTAAGAAGAATGTTTCTGAACCTCTCCTTTTCAGGTTTAATTTTATCAGGGTGGAGTCAAATTTTCAACTGTAATGTCTACCTAAATAATTCCATACAAGGGATTCATAGATTAAGCCGTTTCAGAGGATTTTCCTACGTTAGGAATGAAATATTCAAAACTTCATTTCCCTTAAAAGAGATGCAAATATTTATCAAATAGTATATGTACGGTCATGTACGGTTATTTAAAAACCAAATAAGATAACAGTATTCCCTTCAAGTTGTAGATACTCTATATAATTTTTCACTAATATATACATCCAAAATGCTAATCAATCACGGTAATTTCTAGCATTAAATAAATTTGAATGAATGACAAGGTCCTCAAGAGAACAGCAAACCTTCATTTAATGTTTAGATATTTACCCTTGCAAAAATAAAGAAAAAATACTTCTTGTCAAAAGTACAAAATATTGGTAAAAACGTGGTATCATAATGCGTTACTGCAATAAATTACAGTAATTAACAGGCCAAATTATTTATAGATTCCGTAGTAGAAACACTAATTATCAATAACAATGTTAATCAATAACACATTTACTTACTGAAGCTTGGTAGCAACTAGTTTTGAAGATAAAGATTTATATAAAATAATAATAATAATTATTATTATTATTACAGTAATAGTAGAAATTTTGTGTTACTGTCCCATAGTTTTTGGCATACGATGTGCGGTTTCAGTTATATTGTACTGTGTCTTTTTGGAACAAATTCTGAAGAAAAAAATGATGATTTTATGTGAATTTATATGAAATTATAGTATATTACGGAAAAAGCTAGGCACTTTGTCTTTTAACCTGAAATATTTTGCTGTAAAGTGTGCCGTTTTATATTTATTTCATTTTTTTTATGTTTTTTTTTTCGGGACAAATCCCGGTAAAAAGAAGAAAAAGTTATAAGTGGATATTCGTGAATTTTGGATGCTCTTTAATATTTGTCTCTACAAGTTTTGTCTTCGACTTATTTTTTTCTCATTTTTCCGGGACAAATTTCAGAAAAAAAGTAAAAACCGGAAGGTGGATTTCGGTGGATTTTGGATATGTTATTCTACAAATTTTCCTGCGAATTTTTATGTAACTTTTCTTGCAATTTGTCCATAAATCTACCCCTTTATCTCATATCTTTCCTGGACTATAGACTGTCTTGCAGAAACACTGTCTACTAATAAATGCAACAGGATTATACACATCTGCCTTTGTGTGTTTTTACAGTGATCAGGAAGCCAATACGAAAAACGTCGCTGTTTAAGTTCATGACGGTGCTGAAACTGGAAGTATGGTTGAGTATCATGGCTTCCATGGCAGTCACAGCTGTCATGATATGGCTTCTCGACAAGTTTTCTCCGTACAGCTACCAAAAGAACAAGGACATGTATTCATATCCTTGCAGGTAACAGTTAAGTTGAACTATTCGCACGTTGCCCCCGACATTTTAGACAGACAACCAGGGCGGTTTTATGATTATGTAAGGCCCGGGGGCAACATAAATGGGAGCCCCCCTTCGTTTTTTTTGTCTTTGTTAGATGCAGTGATAATTTTTAAGGTATGGCGTATTTATCATTGTATTGGCACGTAGTCTGTAATATAAGCATTACAATTACAAGTGCCATAATTAATTGTATTCAGTTCACACCGAAATATTACAAATATATATGCGAGCAAAGCAAAATTTTTTTAAGTTACCAAAATTAGATTCTTACATAATTAAATAAAACTTCGTATTGCTGTGCCACATAAAATAAAACGTCAGTTCATTTCAGTTATTAATATTTTTTTTTAATTCAAAAGTGAGGCTCCTTAGAATGTGAGATCCAGGGCAAATGCCCCCCTTGCCCTCCACCCTACAAAAGTGGCCCTGGGCAGAGCGTTTAGGGTAAAATTTCAAACCGGATTGATCCTAGAGTGGACATATCAATCTGAATTAAATCACACCAAACACCCCGGGCTGGGCTGCAGCAGATGCAGAAAATGCGTAAGTTTCTGGTCAAAGTTATGGGACCTGTGGTGGCAATTGGTCAGACCATTCGGCCTCCACCAAGGTGATCTGGGTTCGATTCCAGACGGGGCCGGTCGCCGGATTTTCGCATATGGGAATTGTGCCAGACGATGCCGCCGGTCGGCGGAGTTTCTTGAAGCTCTTCCGTTTCTGCCCCCTCATTCCGACGCTGCTCATTACTCACATCATGTCCTCCCTCACCAACGTTAAAGACCTCGATGTCGACCGCTGGCCAAAATCTCTTACTCACTTTGGTAAAAAAAAAAAAAAAAAAAAAAAAAAAAAAAAAAAAAAAAAAAAAAAAAAAAAAAAAAAAAAAAAAAAAAAAAAAAAAAAAAAAAAAAAAGGGGGAGGTAGTAACACACAAACATGTGGTTGCAGGTTAGCAAGAAATGTAAGTCAAGAATGCTGAAGGAATTAGGTATTCAGTGAACCTAGAGAATGATGTAGGCCCTACGCTTATGAATTTGGTGCTTGAACATGTATTGTTGCATGTATTACAATAAAGCGCACAGGATGGATCGTTCATACTTAGACAAAGTTCTGCAGCAACTGCAAAATATCTCTGGCCCTTCTATTTAATTCATGAATCTTAGTGGCGTTTTCGGCCTTCATTTTCCTTAAATTTGCGTAAAATATATTTTTACACAGAAATCTAAAAATAAACTGTGGCCTTGGGTTTGTGCCCCAAACCTTAGATTATTTTAGGAAATTATGTTTATTAAATAATTTATAGTTTATAATACGTGCAATGCACGTAGGTAGGCAACTTCCATAACACTCGAGGTTCTTTAAATAGATGAACATGTACTTTTACATACACTATCAACTCTTGTTTCTCCCCTTAAACAGCAAGGCTCCAACAGAGGACTACATGTATAGAGACTGAACATTAAATTCATATCGGTTTTGTTTCGATTCCTGAAAGAAACTGCTTACAGGATACTTGAGAAGATGACATTTAACTGAACAAATTTTTAATTATAATACAGTTTTCGAATACCACACGAATGGTTCTCTTACCCTTCCTTCGTGTGCTAGCACCAAGACTGTGCGTCCGTTCTAAGGCACATAAACATTGAAGTATATAAACTGCACTTGCAAACTAAATTAACGTTGTTACATAATAAGATGTATCATCTTAAACATAATAGGAAAGGGGAAGTGGTGTAGTAGTCAGACCACTCGCCTCCCACAAAGGCGATCTGGTTTGCTCGACTCCCGATGGGAATGGTCCCGAATATTTAAGGGCACGGTCTACCGCAATTTTCATCGTCATTATTTTATTTTTTTATTTGTACCAGATATTTTTTTTCTTATTTTAGACACAAAATGTGACTAAATTTGGCTCTTATAAAATTTTTTTATCTCTCATTGTTTTCGCGTAATGGCCTATTAAAGTCATATTTTGCATGTTTCCGTTTTAACGACTACACTTAAACCAACTGATATACCAAACTCAAAAAAATCACAGTGGATAAAGTCATTGCAGGCTACAATGACATGCTAATGAAATTAAAGAATAAAAATTATTAGATTAAAAAAAATGCTGAAACTGAAAATAAAAATGTTAAAAGTTCAATAATTTTTTTTAAAATACGAATAATTTTTATTCTTTAATTTTATGAGCATGTCATTGTAGCCTGCAATGACTTTATCCACTGTGATTTTTTTGAGCTTGGTATATCAGTTGGTTTTAGTGCAGTTGTTAAAACGGAAACACGCAAAATATGACTTTAACAAGTCATTGCGCGAAAACTATGAGCGATAAAAAAATTTCATAAGAACCAAATTTAGTCCCATTTTGTGTCTAAAACAAGAAAAAAATATCTGGTACAAATAAAAAATAAAATAATGATGATGAAAATTACGGTAGACCGCGCCCAACATGTAGGAACTTGGCGAATGTTGCCGTTGGTAGGCGGGTTTTCTCAGAGCACTTCCGTTTCCCCTGATCTTGCATTCCGTCGCTGCTACATTGTAGGGTCTCACTATATGCCATTTCTTTGGAAACGACAGATTATTGGCTCACAGTTGGAAGTCTACAGTCATTTGGAGTAACTGTAAAATTTTGGGGTAACACTGTACCAGGCATTTCACTTTATATAATAGCATTGTAATATTCAATCACTATGCAAATTTCAAGATTAGAACACAGCTGTATTTTTAAATTCTGATATACTTCATTTGAATTTAATCTATGCTGGTGGAACAAAGTTGCCCTGACCGGTACAAAGTTACCTCAAAATGACTGTACCATCCGGGGTTGGATACCCTGCCGTACGGGTTCACTCACTACTCGATATTGTTATTTTAATATCATTACTAGGAAATATCGATCAATACACTCAGACACTGTACTCTGAACAGTTGAAGAAAACTTCTATAAATCAACATTAACTTCGTTCGTATAGAAGATCCTTCTGTTACTTATTAATGACAAGTTATTTATATTGCCTTTTTATTGCAAGGTAGTGCATGGAACTTTCTTCCGTTGCGGAGCTGTGCTCAGAACGTATGCTAATACTGCCAATTTTTAGATTAAAAACTTACAATCTACAGTGATTTTCACGTAATTAAGGCAAGGAGTTGCCTGAACTACAAAAAATTATCGTTATCACAAAAGTCAGTTTCGTTCTACATTATGCTCTTTGTATTCAGTGTTTCTTTCCAGTAGTTTATGCGAGCACTGATGTACGATTCCTTTGGGACATGAAGTTATTATTTCTGACAGCGGTCCTGTGCCTAATGAAGCTTCGCCGTCACTCAATTTGACTCGGCACGCGACAAGGATAACTGCCGCATGGTGTGATAGGCTCAATAACTAGGGCCACGATTTTGTCGCGAAAAAATTTTTGCCCCACTTTGTTTCAGTGACTCACGTGCACATCGGCAGTTCTGCTGCATGATTACTGGCAGCGTGTCTTTGCTCAGACACGTTTCTCATTTGACTGCACCAATCAGAATAAAATTATAGTGAGTCTGTACGTCTATAATTCGCCAAGGCCAGTGAGAGTAAAATCATCCAACCACAGACGATGTAGCAGACCTGCAGTTGTGCACATGACGCATCGAAACCAAATGTTGCAAAAATCTTTTCGCCATAAAATCGTGGCTCTATCAATAACATAAAGATGCAAGATTAACACAATTATTTAGATGAGGGATGTAAAATTTAAGTTCTTTCTACCGGATGTTTAAACTGTATTTATTTGTAATCAAGTTAAATTCAAGTGATAAGAAAAGGTTTCAAAAATATTATCATCGAATATGAACAGTCAGATAAAACATTTAATATGATCAAGATCTTAATGATACATTTCTTAGCATCATTTCAAGGTAAGGGACGCGGTTTAAAAAAACCCTGTCCGAAAAAAACTATTTTGTTTATTTTTTTTTTAAACAAACCAAACTAAGAAAAATCATACATGCGTTGGCCGGGAATCGAACCCGGATCAACTGTTTGGAAGGCAACTATGCTGACCATTACACCACCAACGCTGTGTGTTGGTGTAAGAAGCACAGAGTTTCTGAGAGCCTATTGTTCGGGGTCTCATAACGTCTGGATATAAATTTGAAGCTAGTTATTTGCCGACAGCTTTCATCATTATTGTAAACGTAAAGAATGCAAATATTGCAAAAACATCGTATAGACTGTTCACGATAAAGTTAGCTCTGTTTAATTTTTTCTTTCAGCCGTTTTGCAGCCACCTTATCTAGTTTTGATACGAACTTCCATGTATCTAGAAACCAGTGTAAAAGTTTCACTTAACTCAAAACTTAACATGTGCGGTCCTAAAAATTATATTTCTTATTTATTATAGGTTTTGTTGAGGGCTCAGTTTATATAGAATAGCGTACAGTAAAGTATGTTACAGACCCTTACAGCAACATAAATATAGTTACACTGTTAATACAGACGTATTTTACAGCTGGAAAATTAGACATTTTTTTCTCAGAGTTTAGGGCAAGGAACCAGGTCCCTCATTTCTTCCTCTATTGTTCCCCCCTCCTCCTCCTCCCTCAATTTAATAGCATTCAGTATATAAATTATGAAAATAAATTCAAACACAATATTGGAGTAGATTAAAAAATATTTAACTTCGTTTGTTTGAGTGACCTCTGGTGTTTTAATTTACTCAAGTAGCAGAAAATAAAAATTCCCAGAACAGTTGACGGTTACAGCTACTGATGTAATGAATTTAAATTCTGCCTTTTTGTACAAAAAAATTCTTTCTAAAGTATTACTGGCATATTACTTGTGTAAAAAAATGCTAGCGCGCAATCACCAATTGTTAAATATTTCTAAAACTACTTTAATATGCCGTGTGTATGTGTGGCTGTTTGTGATAATAGATAGTGCAGCTACTTGCCTTACTACAATGCAGCCTCCTGTTTTCAGTATATTTCCACTTTTAAGATACTTTATTATCATTGTAGTCCTTGTTTACAAATTACGACATGATGCGCTGTTTTATTGAATTGTTTTCAAGTATCATAGTAACAGTCGTATAATGTAGCCGTAAGTGATTGTGGATCAATGTGGAAAGAGTGATTTTTGGTTTTGTGTGAGTTAAATTTTGTAATCTATTTTAAACAAGCAAAATTTGTATCGATCAAACAAACATACATACAAGAAATGATGTTAATACTGCTTTGTCATCATTTCTGAGCTATGTTTAAAGTTTTTGGATTTAGTTCATAGGTAAGTTAGTTTAGAATCGATTGCAAAACTTTTACCAAACAGACAAGAAAGTTAGATATTATTCCATTGCCATCCAGTTCTGAGCTATGTTTGCAGTTTAAAGACTGTAGCTCATCGATAAGTTAGTTATTGTGGCGTATTAATAGTTTTATTTGAAAAATTACTTCACAATTTGTTTCCTCTTATATTGCACTGTCACCTAGTTCTGAGGTATGCTTAGAATTTGAAGCCTCCAGCTCATCGGAGTTAGTTTGAAATCAATAGAATTTTTTTTTCGAACAGACAAAGCGAGTTGATAAAAACGTGGCAAAATAAGGATATAATTTTTTTTGCAGATGTAATTGTTGTACAAATTGAACGTGTATACATAGCAAGGGCCTGATATTATATGGAAATAGGCTGTCAGCAACGGCAGTTTTATTTTAAATGAAATTAAGAATTTTATTTATAATAGTTTGTCTACGTACGACATTCTGTAACTGTACCTACCAACTACGTGCGCATATTATAAATTATATGGTAAATTCTAATCGATGTGGTTCAGTCACCTCTTATAATATCATTTTCGAAATAATAACTCCCTATAAAAGTGTGAAACGTTTCTTAGCGGAACAAAAATTTAGGGGGGAAATGTACGTAGGATGTTTCCAACATTTACTGGGCCCGAAACTACTTATTTGTTTATGTTTTTCATGGTTAATAAAAACACTCTAAAAAGAGCCTGTGGCAACGTGCCTCAACGAGATGAACAAACAAAATTCAGTGCTCCCACATAGCACATACGTAGCTTTTACAGGTGACTAGCTCCATTAAATTTTATGTAAACTGTCCTTTATCATTGCTCTCACCAGGACTCTGGGCCGACACATGTCCTTACTAAACTTGCTCTTAAAACTACTGCAGTCGTACTTTATTATAACGTGCGTAGATAACGTGTAAGTATTATAACTGTAAAACGGGGTGAATAGGATCAGAATATTTTAAAACAAAATTATTAGTGTAAAATCGGCTTTAGAAACTTTATTTTCCTTGATAGGTAAATTAATATCGTTTACAACTAGTTTTATTGGAACGTAACTTTAAAAAAAGTAGTAGGCGAGAAATTTATTTCAAATTTTGTTCCTATTCACCCCACGGTGATCCTATTCACCCCGCTTTATGGTATGTATAAATAATTTCAAAATGAAACACTCAGTTAACAAAAAAAGTCAGGGGAAATAAGTTTTGACGATGTGATGTGAAGGAACTTCACGCTATCTGAGAGCTTGTGGTTCGTGATCACGTCCGTGACGCCACAAGGAGGCGGTGAAGCTCCTAAAGCCTTGTCTGGCAGGACTCTGGTTGCGGCCTACTGGCTCTTCGTGGCACTCACGCTGGCCACGTTCACAGCCAACCTGGCCGCCTTCCTCACCGTAGAGAGGATGGAGGTAAGAGTTAATAACGTTAATTGGATGTAGTTATGTAAGAAGACACCAGTGGCGGATATAGGAGGGGGGGGGGGCAGACTGCCCCGGGCGCCGTGTTACAGGGGGCGCTGGTGGTGCCGAAAAATTTTACTTGGGAACGAAATGTAAATGAGTGTAAAAAATATACTCTACCAATATTTAGACTTTCACTAGTTCTGTATTTTTTGTATTTTTATTAACCTTGAACACCACTATAATGTTGTAAATATAGTCTTTTTAGTCAGAATGCACACTTAAAACACTGCTAATGATAGCTAATTAGAATAGATTTTATGTATTTCTTTTAAAATTTTATACTGCTATTTACGCGAGCGCAAAACAACGTGTGCAAGATACGTTTATTACATTTGGGATGATTGGACTAATGGGAAAAGGAGGTGGGAAAGGAGGGGGAGGGGAGCAAATCACAATTCTTGCCCCGGGAGAAGGAAAGCCTAGAAACGTCCCTGAAAGGAACCAATCCACAAAGAAAGTTTTTGTGATAGTTGTATCTTGTAGAAGGAGAAGGTTCGAGATATGTTTCAGAAAAGAACAGGTATTAAATCATAATACAGTATTTCAAGTTATGACGGAGCGCAGAAAATAAGAGTTTACACAGGGGCGTCATTTTGGGGGAGGGGACAGCTTTGTATGTTGTAAATATTGTTATTTTTGTAAATTTTGTGACCTGCTCCACATCCCTATTGTTTTCTTTTTTGACATGTAAAGGGATTACTGGAGTGAATTTATAAATACGTCCAATTCCACTACAGGTCAGGAAGCTTCACGTTGTAGCATAAGTTTGGCAAGGGGCGATTTCAGGTTTCTAGTTGTGCCATTACAATGGAAAGTAAGATTCATCTTTCTACAAATACCATACGAAAAACACCTGGAAAATTTTTAACCAACGAATTCGACTTGCGCACTAATTCCAACACAATTTCGACAATCACAAAACTACAACAACACAAAGTTTCACTACACTTCTCTATAAGGTAGCATATTTAAGCATCTCCGAGCTTCCAGCACAGGAGCCCTTAATGAGAGGAGAAAGAAGCAGATGGTGAGCTATGAGAGTTAGAGATTTTTTCAGCGCTGATGAAGGGGACATGAATTGAGTATGGAGCAGCGCCGGAATGAAAAGGGCGGGGGAAACAGGAGATCCCCGAGAAAACCCGCCGACCAACGGCATCGTCCGGCACGAATCCCACATACAAAAATTCGGGGACTGACCCCGCCGGGAATCAAACCCGGATCGCCTTGGTAGGAGGCGAATGGTCTGACCATTCGGCCACCGCGGCCCCCATGATGAGATGTGGTACTACGTCAGAAGTCAAGGCTCCACCTCCAGGCGACCATCTTAGATTCCAATAACCTTAATCTTTGATAGTTTTCAGGTAAAAAATTTCCAAAACATCCAAAATCCACCCAGTGTTCGACGATGTTTTCTGTTGTTCACTCAGTACTTCTCGAAGACAAGAACAATTTCCCGATTTTTCCTTGAATCTTAGAGAAGTTACCTGGAGAATTAATACTTCTGATCCCTCATTCTGCTGGTGTCCGCCATATTGGCTGATCCATAAAATAGACAAAAATACTTCACACACTAGAATGCAAAAATGGCACTGCCACATTGCAACATTTTTCATGTTTCCAACATGCTTCGTTGAGGTAGTAGTTTGCTAGCCCTTCGTAAACCTTTCAAAAAACGCGCAGCAAAGTATTTAAATTCGTTCCAATAAAATAATTTGAGTACATGTTACGAAACTTACTTTCAGTTTTTTTTCGTCTGCGCACTGCTGCTTTGTTAGTCTGATGAGTGCACTGTCAGAATGGCAGATAGCATCTGGCCAAGACAATATTGTTACCAGCTGTCTGAATCATCGCCTGTGAAACGTTCCCGAGTTCCCTTCCCGGTCTCTCACAGGTCTCTGCCCGTCTCTTACACAGCTCGCTTGCCCTCTTCTCATACCTTATGTTTGTCACCACTTACTGGTAAGAATTGCTTGCTGGTCATGTAACCCTTCTCTGCTCTCGTCTTAGAATTTGTTTTTGTTGGTTTCATTTGCTTGACTCCCTCCACATTCATCCTGCCCTCTTAAGTTATATAAAAAAACACGCATGAATTCACTCCTCTCGCAACTTTTCGTCTATAATGATTATTCACTAGTTAAAAATAATTATCTAGACATATTTTTTTTTTTACTTTAAACCACACATTATTCTGGTTGTCCCATAAGTCCGGTTTCATAGGAAAATTTCGGTCTCATAAGGAAAGTTAAAATAGGAAATAGCTGAATGTAATGAAATGTTATTGTGAATAACAACATTACTGCTAAATGCCGCTCCATCCCACCGACCATGTAACATCGTGTACTAAGCAATTTTAACCGTATCATACGCATGTGCAAAGCACATCGCGGCGATCAATTTGAACATTTTCTGTCGTAACGCCATATGGAAGTAAACATAACACACTGCAACACACTATATCAATATTCATCCATTCCATATTTCATCAGTTCCCATTTACCCTATGAGCCCGGACTTATGGGACACCCTGCATCAGTGGCGGCTCGTGGGTTGTTGGTAAGTGGGGCTGCAGTTGTCAAGAGCTGTACAAGGTTGTGCGCTGGTTGACTCTACAACCACTGACACGCTGATGTGCAGGTGCCCCTTACTATTGAGTGCTCACAACACATCTAGTAGCCGGCAAATATTTCATGGTCGTTGGTCTACGGCGCGTTCATCAAGAGTGTACAGTTTCGACTATCAGCAGCCCCACCTGGCAACAACCCACGAGCCGCCACTGCCCTGCATTGTATATTTTGTAGGTTAGAGTAACTTGGTTGATATTTATGTGTATTAGTACTTAGTTTTAGGAAATGAGTACATTTATTTACACACATAAAACTGAAAACCATACTAGCAAACTGTATTGTTGTCTGTCCCATTGCGAGAAACATTCAAAGACATCATACTATAGCAAAGTGAGGGGTTATTTTAGTTTATTAAATTGTATCACGCGACCATTTTGCTAGGTAAATATGCCAGTTTGATAAATAAAAAATGTTCAAACGAAACACCTATGTCGCACTGTAGAACTAAATCAATGATTTTCAAGAATATATATACATATGTGTGCATAGGCGCAACTAAGGGGGGGCACTAGGGCACAGGCCCCCCCCCCCCAAATAAATAACCAACCAAGGTCTTAAAAATTACAATTAATTCAATATTGAATAACGAGTGATGTTTAGCAATGAAAACTGCTAAAATAGCACTATTTTGCACCTTGAAATCCGAAATTTTCCCGGGGGAGGACCCCCGGACCCCCCGCTTGAAGATGTGGTGGGTGATCCTTTATAATATTCGCTGAATAGCCATCCTTCCCCGTCTGAAATTCATAAATTCTGACTACGTTACTGATTACAGGTAGGGGTAGCTTGAATATAACAGTATTAACAAAATTGTGCCCTCCCCAAATGTCCGTTCTAGTTGCGCCTATGTATGTGTGTGAGTTTCCTTGTCTGTGTTGTTTCAGTCGCCTGTGGCATCCCTGGAACAGCTCGGCAGACAGTCGAGAATCAGCTACACAGTGGTCAATAACTCTGATACCCACGAGTACTTCCGGAACATGAAGAATGCTGAAGATATCTTGCACAAGTGAGTGATTTAACGTACCTGTAGCACATAGACTAAAGGCTGCTGCCTACTCTAAAGTTCTGGCGGGAGCAATGCTAGGGATTTAAACGTTATTTCAAACTACATGAAGTGAATCACCTGACGAATTCCACCACTAACGTATTTTTCTTCTCGGTATGGCACATGTAGCTGCAGGCTATTTTAGACAGGTTTTTTAGTATCCTAAAAACAATGGACAAAAAGTATTTCCTTATTTAAAAATACTCGAAAGTGCATACTACACATTCTTTCCTAGTTATATAAGTATTTTCCTCGTCTCTGTGCCGAAAATTATTTTTGGCTGAAAGGTAAATTTCTATTCATGCTCACACCAGGGCTCCTGGGCAGACAGTGCCCTGAACAACGGCATATCACCGTGACCAATGTAATTTTACTACTCTGTTATGAAATCTGGATTGCTCGGAAATAATATAAGTGGATAAATACTGGAAAAGTTGGAAATACTGCTTTATATAATAGTAGCTTTCTGCACTTGTTAACCACCTGAGAAACATAAGGTGGTAAGTCCAAATCGTCACTTTTTCACAAGAGTTTAAACACTTCTGCTGGCAATCTACATACTTTTGTTTTTGTCTTTTTCCTGCTTCAGGAAACATTTTGACTTACCACAACGGGCACCTGAAAGTCCGCTAAATTCTGAGAAGATTGATATGCTTATCTTACAGCCGACAATTTTGGACTAACCCTCTTATGCTTCTCTCATTGTTGATATATTATGTGTTGATGCGGTATATTAGTAAATTATATGTAAAGTAATAAACAGACGTAAGAAAAGTTTTGTTTGTGACCAAAATATCAACTTAAGACATTCAAAATGGAATATCATAAGGGAACCGCCACAGGGTTTTATTTTTATCGAAGGAGAAGTCCACTTCTGACACATGAACGGTGGTGAGTGTCTCATGCATAGCCCTTTTTTATGTGAAATCGCTAAATTTATTTAGAAAAGCTTTGCACCTTGAAGATAACATATTTAAATCAAGATTTTAATGATTTTTTAAAACTACACACAAACAAGTTTTTTAGGCAGATTTTTCATATCTAGGAATGTACCGTGATAAGCAAAATAGAAACCGTGAAACATTCGTTTGCCATCATATTTTCTATGAATAAATTTACAGAGTCACCCCGAATAAAAGTGTAATAAAAAGACACTACTACGAATCCAGGAGATGGTCACTACTACGACCTCGTCATTTCACCGAACATTTCTCCTACGCTTCCCCTTACTCCCTCCACGAACCTCTCTGTAGGTAGAGATGACGGTTTATCGCGGGAAAACTTGACTGTTTGCAGCGTTTCAACGCATGCTAGGCTTACCAGACGATTACTGGCTTTCGCGTGCACGAGGAGCTGTTGCCCTATTTGACTGAGACGATAAGAATCCCGCTATTGTAATATTTGATACCTGTTATTGGTCTGCAGACAACTACGTTGTGTCATTATATGTGCTGCAATGAAGTACAGCGTTTTCAAGGGCATGTTGGCACAAAACATTTTCGCGATATACCGTCATCACTTTCGCTTCCACGCACAAGACGTGCAGGTATTTCCGCTGTGCAGCTGGATTATGGGACTCGACACGACCCTATCGTTTTACTGGTGGTAAGTCAGTAATCTGTAGCAAAGTGCCACTGTAAAACTCTCGAATCGTTTCGTAACAGTATGAGTAGTATATTTTTATAGAAGTTGTGCAAAAATGCCGTTTTAACCATGCTGGACGGTTAGGAAATATTATTTCAACGCATGTGATGTTTTCAAAGTACTTGAAAGTACGTGTATTAAATCAATTTCGCTTTCCCAAATTAAAAGCAATATGAAAAGTAAAACCCACTGCAACACATTTAAACAACAGAGTAGACGAACCTAAAGCTGACCACCAGCCCTGGTGTGCAGAGCTTTAGCCGATAAAAGTATATTCGAACAACGTTCAACGTATGTTAAAGTTGTTTGCTTAGGGAACATTCAAATATCGTTGTATGTGTATGTACCCATGTCATGTTACCCACTAATCTTAGAATACTGATTTCTCGCCGCCGAAAATACCGAAAATGGGTGTGCTTGCGTCCTTTTTTTGGCATGAAAATCGTGGTGCTGAATATTTAAAAGGCGTAAGCATGTACAAAACACCCTTAACTTTATAATACGTCGTAAAATGGTAGGGTCATCCCTGATTGGTCTATATAGGCAAGATGTCGGCGAGAAAACTGCACGCAAGTTCAGCGACTTGCGCTTAAAGGCGAGGGTGAGGCGTGATGCTAGTGCCGTCCCGTCCTTACTGCTTCTACACGTCTTGGCCTTGAACACGCAAAATACATACATACACCCAGGCGGCCATCTTAAAACTGTTCAAGGGACGACAATTGTTGTCTACATTTTTTTGTTTATTGCATATATTCTGGTTATACTATGAATTAATAATTAAAACGTCTGGCCGTAGTGGATATTAACTTATTTAAACTCTAAACCTTTATTAAAATCCTAGTTAAATATCAATACTTAATTAAAGTAGTATGTTAGGGTAGCCTATTAACAAAATATTTCTTTTTACTGATGAAAAGACGTAAAAATATGTTTCTGCAAATCGCCATGTAGTTCGTCCATCTTTAATATAGTATACTTTATATTTATTTTAAAGTAAGAACAGCCATGAATTAAAACCTTGTCGAAAATGAACGAAGAGTCAGAACTTCATGATATTAAAATGGATTTGAGAAATACTTTGGCTTAAATAATGTTGTCATATAATAATGTTTTGTAGGTTACTTGACACAAGATATTAAGTTAAAATGAGTATTTGTATTGTATGTTAAAAGTATAAGTTATGTTCTTTTCTAAAGTATTAGAGTTTATTAATTAAGCTCGGATCCGTGGCGTCTGAGTGGTTAGAGCACTTGCCTTCCACCAAGTAGATCCTGGTTCGATCGCCGGCGGGTCGGTCAGCCCTCGGATTTTCGTAAGTGGGTACCGTGCCGGACGATATCGCTGGCAGGCGGGTTTTCTCGGAGGTCTCCCGTTTCCCCTGTCCTCATTCTGGCGTTTTTTCATTGTAGGGCACATTCCATGTATTCCTATATGAGGTATGCAGATACCTACGGGCGCTCAGTAATAAGTCTGCATTTTGGGCACGATACCCTGGTCCTCGGGCGTTCTCCTCACACAGCATTAATTAAAAAGACAAGTGTACTTAAACGTTTCTGAGTAAACGTATAATTTACGTATGTAGTTTAGGAAAACGTAATTTGCATTTCATAAAATGGTCATAATTTAATGCAAACAGTAGATATCAAAGTGTTTTTAGGGGCAGGGGCGGATTTAAGGGGTAAGGGGGACTACCGAGCTGCAGTGTTCAACATTATGTAACCTAAGTATGTCCAGTTGCCTCAAGGAAACTAGAGTTTTGTTCTATGATAATCCAAGTTCATTTTATGTGGCCTACTTGTATGTATGTTATATTTAATGTTCTGTAACATTAAACTATCGCACGTTTGAGATGGCTGGTATGTTTTACAATCCACAAAATCACATATTTCACAAAATATGTTTCTAAATCTGCCACTATTGAGGGGCGTGAATTAAGGGAATTTCATTTTTTTATTGGACGTAGCAGGAAAAGGACGTCATCTTGTAATGTTTGCGTTAAATTTCGTTTTAATTGCCTCACAGAAAAACACATCACACCAAACCCTTGTTAAAAATCTGAGTTCTTGACACGATTTAATATTAATTGTTTTTATGATAAAAGTGCTTTAAAAAATTCGTACTTTTGCAACATTTTCTTTCCTGGAACTTTCACGATTGTTAGGAGGTGGAATAGTGTACCATAGTGAAATCGCGTATCGCGTTACGCCAGGACAGTATCATTTAAATACGCATAACAAATTAAACCCCGACTCTAGAATAAGTTAACTACGAAATAAAATGTAAACAATGGTGGTAGTGGAAACCTGCTTGGGAAATTGGCATTTCCGTATTAAGAGCAGAACATTGTATGTGTAGTAATTTGGCTGTGTAAACACAAAACGTGAAAATGAGAAGAAAAAAAACTGTAATAGTTACTTTGTGCAGCGTGTGGAAGAGCTTGTCGCTGAACACTTCTAGCGAGCCGGCGCAGTACCGAGTGTGGGACTACCCTATCAAAGAGCAGTACGAGAACATCCTGCTGGCCATCACCGACACCGGACCTGTCGAGAACGAGACTCTCGGGTTCCAGAAGGTAACCGTCCCGCTCTTTGTTTCGCTATGTCTACCGTCAAAGATACAGGTGCACCTAGAAAATGTC
Organism: Medauroidea extradentata; assembly: GCA_003012365.1. Lineage (NCBI taxonomy): Eukaryota > Metazoa > Arthropoda > Insecta > Phasmatodea > Phasmatidae > Medauroidea > Medauroidea extradentata. The sequence continues at coordinate 6,062 of PNEQ01083470.1, read as the reverse complement.
GGCCTAGAAAATTTATGCTAGAAAATTCAAGCCTCTTGTTAAAATTACATTTTCCTTTATTTACTAAAAGAAGCCAGACTACTAAAGTTAACACTGTAGTTACGACAACCATAGAAGCAAGTCTTGAGTTACCGTGAGGATAAGATTAGGTGGGTAAGTACCGACTATGGTGGTATGAAGCAACTGCGGAATGCTAGTGGTGGGGGGAATATTCTGAGAAACCTGACTGCAAATGGTAATGCACCCTACGTTTCTCAAATGAAAATAATCGCGAACGACCTCACCGGGAATATAATCTTCGTTGTGTGAGGCGAGAGGTCTGGCCAGTAAACTCGGCAACCCCCACTCCTTGTTTGTGTTAAGTGCGGAAAGCAGACATAAAGTCTTACATTTCAAGTACCAATGTCTCAAATTCTGCTAGTTCTAGCAATAGTTTACTGGAAGAGGACGTTCCCACTGCGACCATAAGGTCAAGAATATAAAAAAATATGCCAGTGGTTTTCATTTACTTTTATCTTGATTAGGTTGTTTATGTTCCCTGTTACGTTCAGCCATGTTTTTACAGTATTAACAATTTAATGTGTAACATAAATGAATGGGTGTGAACTGTTGCGACGATCTCCTTGAGGTGATTCCTTGAGCCAAAGAAGTGGAAAATGTACGGGAAATAGAATAATAAGGGAGATAGAACTCTGGAAAGTTGAGATTTTCACGTACGTAAAATAACAGAGAAGACGTCAAGTTAAGTTACGATTCTCTGAACATCGTTTTTTGTTATCTATAACTTCGGAAGAAGAGAATTCTTCAAATTCGTTGTCCCGCAAGAACTTAAAACAGCAAGGGAAACTATCCTGATGCAATAGCATGCAACTTTCTTACTGACAATACACAATACTGTATGAAATGTGTATTGCCATTGTGTTGTTAGGCTATTAATTTGTTTTGCAATGTTTGGCTATTGTTTCTTTGAATATGATTTACAAAGAGTAAAGTAAAAAATATAGTTTAGAAACTCGATTTTCTAGGGTCCATAAATATTTATTACTCCACACAGAAAGTGTTTGGTGTATTTTTCACTTCATTTAGCCCAAGGAAACACCTCATAAAGTTTGTCGGTGCGAGTAAAGTACACATCCACTATTTGTGCCTTTCTTTACAATTCGTTGGCCGGCCAATGTTACAACACTGTTATGCATAACGACTGTTCTTTCCCCCCTGGCCCTCATATTACTTCCAGCAGTTTGTAAAGCAGGTCCTGGATGAAGAGGAAAGCAAATTTGCTTTCATCCACGACTCGGCGCGCATCAAGCACGAGGTTACTAAGAACTGCTACCTGACTGAAGTGGGAGACGTTTTCGCAGAGCGAGAGTACGCCATAGCCGTGCAACAAGGAAGCCACCTGTACACTGAGATCAGCAGGAGGTGAGCTGTGATCCCCCTGCACAAGATCCAGCAACTGTTACATTGGACCAAGTACAAGTGTATTTTGATATGACTTGACTGAGTTCAAAATTTTTGTCTTAATGTACATCGGTGCATTGAAAATTGACGTTTGTTTAACTACACACTGTGCCTTTTAGAATGGCCACCGTGGTTATTGCTTACAGTTACAACAAAAATGATAGTTGAGACTAAATTTATTATACTATGTGAGTACTTACGAAGTTCACGCAATTGCAAAAGTCTCGCTGCAGAACATGTGTTTTATGTGACATCACAAACAGCGAGGAATATGACTGAAATATAAGCTCTATCTTATTGACTTGACGTGTTGATAATACTGGTTTGACCAATCAATAGTTGCCTAGAGTTAAACAAAGTTATGTATCGAAAATTTTCATTTCGATAAAACATTGTTTCAGTCTAAGTTACTGCTGTTTGATCAAATCAGTAATATCAGTACGTCAATTCATTAAGAGGAGTCTCTGCCGGTGTCGAATTTCCACCTTTGACGCATGGGAACAGCGTAGCGATAAGAGCCAGTGTCCCACGCTTGACGAGAAGGATATCGCCTCTATTAGCAGCGCCAAACTGGCGTGCAAGGTTTTCCTTGTAGTCTTCTTCCTACGGGACTTTAAGCTATGACCACGTTTTATTTTTGAATAGTATGAAGTAAAGACCAATGTATGCCTGTTGCTTTGCACTTTATGAATTCCGGTAATATTTTCGGAATTACAGCAGTGCAGTCTAAATAAAATTTTTTTAGCCAAATTGAGAGGCCCAAAAATCATGTTTCTAACAAGCGTGCTCAATTTTCGAAAACATAGAAGCATAGTTACAAGTGTGTGTTATTTTTGAAGATAAACATAATATGAATAAGTTAAGCGGTTTCGTGTAAAAAAGAATGCGCGTGGTACTCTGCAACGCCGTCCATGCGGTTTTATTTGCTCTGTCTTTCTAACTTATTACGACACAACATGAAACACGTGCTCTGAAGCAAGTGTTCTGAAAGTGTGAGAGAACTTCTTAAAGTCCTCACAAACTCCTCTTAAATTCAGTTGCAACTACAATTTTTGTTGTCAGGGCACGTAAATACAAGTAGGTAATCACAATAGCCACTCTAAAAGGCACCATATGCAGTTGACAAAAAGTGAGTCATCCACCGTTACTACGGATTTAATTTTTACTATATCATTTGTTTCTGGTTTTCATACATTTGGCCATGACGGAAATTGTGTCTTACATAAAATATTAAGCATAAAATTAATGTTATCCTTGTTTTAATTTATATAGTGAGACTACGGAGCGGGATTTTTTTCATTTACATTGTTCAGTCCACAAGTCAAATTAATGAAACAATATTATTAATATATGTTTAATATAGTCACCGTGTAATATTCTAAGCCCGTTCATGGTCAAAAGTACAAAAAAATTCGGAAAGAACGGTGACTATACAATTTGTATTAATCCAGTATGGCGGCGGATGTTATAACTCAGAGCGCCTTGACAGCAATGCAGGGCAAGCATTATTATAGGAAGGTTTGCATAGATGTAGGCGTACGGCGTATTCGTTAGTGCAGCGCACCTACTATTAGCCTTGTTAGCACGGCCCTTAAGGGCGTTCACGTGGCAAAAGTCCATAATTTAATAGTTGCACGGCATAGTCTTAGTTTTACAGACGTTACTTTTGATTACATTTTCCACTTGTGAAAAAATTTTTTAGCGGCAAGTCAAAGTAAACATTTGCAAGTTACGGGATCATGCCAGTAACAAAAACCAACTGACTTACTCAAATGACATAATTCACACTGAAATAAGTTAGTATGGGTCATATGCTAAAATGTTTACAACCATACAACCAAGTCCCATAGTATTATTAAAACATTTCGATACATGAAGAAAATTATCGTTATTTTTAGAATTATTTAAAAATTCACAGGAATTACATTGTGTGATTTTAAATCTTTTAGCACATCTAATTTCAGTGTAAATTATTTCATTCGCGAAAGCCAGTTGGGTTTTGCTATTAGCTTGTTCCCGTAATATGCACATTTTTACTTTGACCTGCCTCTACGGGAAGACTATGAGAGCTAAAAAAGTTCCACAAGTGGAAAATATAGTCAAAAGTAACGTCTGTAAAACTGACACTATGCCGTGCAAATATAAAATTATGCGCTTATATCACGTGAACACCCTTATGGGACCTACTTTGCACGTATTGTCGGCGGCAACATTGTTCTTCAGGCATACTGAACTTTTACATTACGATTGCTCCAATGAAATTACGTTAAGTTTGGTCACTGAATTTTTGAACACACGGATTATATCACTCCCCCCCCCCCCTTTTTTTTGGCAATGATGTAAAGTAAGGAAGAACAAGTTGTAATGCTGAAATTTTATCTGACCTTTACCAACTTTCCAGTTCTACTATATTTTCAGAAGATGTATTGATATTTTTTGCTGTTCATTCTTTGAATAACACACTTCGGTATTTTTTTTATTTTTGCGTTGTTAGAGAGTTCCTTATTTATAATTTCTCAAAATTACTTAAAGATAAAAAACAATATCTTAGTTCCCCTTTTCAAGTACATTTCAAAGAACAAAAAGGAGAGTAATTTTCTAGCAATAAAAAAACCGTTTCGGAATATGAAAGATAAAAAATATCTATTCACCTAAAAAGATAGTAAAGATGAACATTTAGTAAATATAATAGTGTATTGAAATACATAAATGTTTACAAGAAATAATAGTTTGTGTGTAGGTTTTCAAAATTTTTTCCTTCGAAATAATAGTTTGTGTGTAGGTTTTCAAAATTTTTTCCTTCGGACACCGGAAAAAAAAAAATAAAAAATCAACTTTTGAGATTCAGCATAAACAAAAATACCTTACTGTTAGAAAGAATTTTAAGTACAAAAATACTCGGAATTACCTACTTATCCTACATCACTTCTGATATATTTCATAGACTCATTGAGTTCTTACTTAATAAGTTTCTATTATTTAAAGCTCAACAGCATTCACTTCAGAGTTCGAAATTATCTGAGTTTACGTGGCAAGGATGGTCGTGGTGAAATATTTAATGTATTTCACGTGGTTGTTTAAATGCTTCTAGCAAAAGCCGAGAACATTCATCCTGAAGGAAATAATTTTATGTTGTGTAGAACCATCAATTTAATAAATACAGGTTTAAAACCAACAAATGATTTGATGAAATTAATGGGTTTAACCGGAATGAGCCTTACTTAAAAAACTGTCTCAAATTAGAAACGAAAATTTGTTGGTAACTGATAGTATTAAAATGAAATGAAGCGCTAATATTTTAAAGTTCAAAATATATGTAAGTATTTTCCAGGACATATATCAAAATTTTTGCTTTTGCAAATCGTTAATGATAGTTCTGAACATATTTCTACAATTTAACATTTTTGCTATTATTATTTGTTACTGATTCTAGTAATCAAATATTATTTATCCTCCCAAGCAAACATATTACTGCAGAAAGTGGGAAAAATCATATCTAAAAATATCACCTTACATTATTGTTCTTTATAATTTATAGAATTTCCAGGTACAGAACAGTTCTGGAGAAATATTTCCTTTCAAATACTGAATATCTAACTTGCATAACATAGATCATACTCTTGTAAATCGCTGTTGAAATATATTATAAGAGTTTGACTGGCACTTAATACGAGTCTTGCATTATTCTTTTGGCATGATGGATCCGAAATTCACGTGAAATTGAAATGCATCATTGTATGTTATTTGCAGGATGTTGGAGCTACAAAAAAACCTTTACTTTGAAGGATTGACGGAAAAATACTGGAACTCAACAAAGAAAAAGTTTTGCTCCAAAAGCGACCAAAGTGAAGGAATTACTCTTGAATCATTGGGTAAGTGACAGTTAACAGCTGTTAAAAACATTATTACAAAATGATTACCTCAGGATGATTTTAAGTGAATAGTGTTCCATCACCATCACGTAATTGTTTCTTTATGCAATTTTCGGCAAAGTATGCAAAATAGTTTTCGTGTACGCCGCTTTCAGTAAGACGAATTGGGGAACGTGTTTCCCGAAGTAAATGTTTGTTTCTCTGTAGATCTCCTTTCATGACAACGGGCGTGTGACATGCGAATACTAGTTATAGGGGATTGTGATGTTATCACATCTTATCAGTAGACTAGAGCCCAAATATACAATCTAATTACACATAATATTGTTCTGCAGGCACGGGAAGTTGAAGCATTACATAATAAAATTCGTTGTAGTTTCCTATAACTAACAAAAGTATATTTATATTCAACGCATAGCATTGTTTCGCATTTTTAACTAACCTAAACTAATACACACGAATGTACTCAAAACTGTAATTTCTTTGGAAATTTCATGGAACTGTAATTTATAATGAAACTAATTGTTGTGGACATATGAGTAGGGACCACGTGGGCATCCTGCCCCAACTGGGAGCAAAACCGGCCTAACCTGCATAAGCTTAACATGGCCGACCCCTCCCCCTGGTGGTGCTAGGGCTCTGATTGGTCTAGAGGGTCATTAGGGGGGCGTGGTCTTGGCTGGGATTGGTTGTTGGGGTCTTTTGGTACGAATAGCACCTAAGTGCCAT
>PNEQ01083466.1:0-22746 GCA_003012365.1 Medauroidea extradentata | reverse complement strand
TATATATATATATATATATATATATATATATATATATATATATATATATATATATATACATACACCCACACACACACATACACTTATTGTCTTAAACTTCATGTCGTACATAAATTTACTATAGTTATATTTAACTATAAATTTTAAGGAAAAATAAATTGTTATAACAAATATATTTTTAAAAAATTTTATCCTTATGTTATTCTTAGATCAGTGCATAGGTAATGCGACTGATATAGACAATTATTGTCCCTTAAATATCTCCTACAAAAACACAAAAATGTTCCGCTTATTAAAATGTCATTAAAATGTATGTAATACGTTAAGCATACGTTATTTGAACATGTGATCACGTACTTGCAATTTTGTTACAATATAACAAAATGCCAATATATTTCCCTATATTTAATTTCAAACAGTTTCTCTGTAGTAAAGGTAGGTTAAAATCACACGTACATAATATCCTGACTGAATGAAACAGAATTTCGACAAAACAGAGGCACTGCAGGATCGTCATTTTCTAGTCTTCGAGGTCTTAAAGAATTTTAGGGAGGGAAGGAGGGATATTTACCAGGTTTCCCTTCGAGCACTTGGTAGGTTTCCTCTACCTGAAACTGCAGGTAATACGATCCTCTGATTAACTCCTCAAAAGTCAGGGCTCAGTTTCCTAATGCACTGGGGAATTTTCAAGCATAGCGTGTAAGTATGTGTTAAATAGAACCATTGTAGAATGACTGAAATGTATAATTAATTACCAACTTGGCAAACTATTAAACATCCTGTTTTAGTTTTTAATTAAAATAAGAAATAGTACGTACTTAGAGGCGAAAGTTATTTACACGGAATAGGTAACTCGTTTGAGTAATCATTGTTTACACATTTTTGGCGTACAGTTTAAACTTATCTCGATATGCAACGGGGTGCGTTATTAGCTACAACTTATACCTGGTGAAAAATTATTTTATTTCGGAATGAAATAAAAAACTGTCTGAACAATTGCCTTTTGGTAAAATAAAGCACCGGGAGATGGGAAGTAGATAGAAAGTATTCAGTGACACTTAAATTAATTCATTTATTTCAACCGACTCAAAAATATGTTAACGTTATGGATAATAATAAACCACCAAGATTTGTAATACTCATATTGATAACGATGCTCTAGGGTCGTGAGATTTTGCGAGTTCGCATGTTTACATAGTCTCAAAAATATTTCAATGTGTACAGCAATATTTTACAAGACTGCACTGGCAGAGTCGATTTTATTCCTTTGTTGAATCGGCCTGTACACTAACTGAAAATTTAGTAAACCACCTAGGAAAGTAGTTTCTGCAATCAGCAAGAATCGTAAAATAGTTTAAATAAGTAAACATAGGAAATAATATACAGCCTTCAGTGTAGCGGAAGAACACGTGCATGAAGATAGTCATTTAAATATAAAATAATTGGGAGAGAAACAAACAATCTTATTCCAAGAGGCCATGATCTACGAAACAATAGCCATTCAAGCCTGTGAATATCATAAGGTTATTAGTAAAGTACCACTGCTCTCTTGCGGACCTTATAGCAGCACACTTCTATGTTAGATAAATTTATCAGCTCAAAATTTAGTCTAACTGAGCAATTAATTCGTCATATCGTGTTACCAGTTATTTGTATCGTCTCTCACAATTTTGTTGGATTCCGAACTATTTTCTCTCCTATTTTAAAGCTATAGATATTTATACAATAGTGATATGAGTAAACAGCAACTCCATTTTCACTCTGCATTTCCTTGTATAGATATGTCACATGTAAGCAATTTCATTAATGTTACTTTCTGCAAAGTGATTTTTTCTTCTTTAGCGAACTCTTCAGAAATACTCAAAGATATAAACATTAATGAATATTAAACGTATTAGAACTTTAGAACTCTAATGCTGATGTAGTAACTTAAACAGTTTACGTATAACGTACCATAGCTGCAAAAGATAGCTTTATCCAAAAGAAATCGAATTAATAATTTTTTTTCCCACCAAATTGTATTTTGTGTTGACTTTTTTGGCATAATGTTCCTTAAAATGTAAATTCGTGGTTTTGCTCGAAAATAACGATACATGAGAAAAAAGCGGACAAATGTGGAGATGCGTTGTGAGTTCTAAACAGTCTAAGTGCTAGTAAAGCCGATGTCAGATGATCGTATAGCTGTAAAGCAATGCAAGTGCTTGAGGAAGTGCAACGTCCGCCCCGATTTGCTCATGAAACAATTGGGAGTGGTCACACCAAGAATGATGATCGGATCGTTAAATTCGGAGGCAAGCTAGCTTAAACCATAACACCACCGTGGTAACCAATATTAGTAGAATTCATAATTATAATGAATGCCCTTTACGATATCCTGGCACTATATGCGTTGCTGTGATCACGTTCCTACAATAACTTATTTTATGGGAAACATTTTTGAGTTACAGTTAAATCAAAAAGTATACTTATTTCGGTTAAATTGACACGTATATTTAAAAAACCCTGAAAAAGTCCAACCGAATGTTTTTCGGTACTATATCGGAATAATTAAATTTTACAGCTATCTAACTTTTAAAACCCCAAACTGCCTACTGTAATTTCTACTGTTAAGATTTTTCTTCTATCACTTTAGCCCTACTTCAGTTCCGTAAATCGATATTCTTTCACTTCGCCATTTATCGGACAGAAGAGAAGCTCTTCCCAATAGAAGTGGTTCTTATTTTCTCTGTTGAGCAAATTCTACAGGAATTTTGCAATACCTTGTTCTTAAGCACATTCATTTGGACGTAAGTAACATATTTATTCCGTGTAGTGACGAATCGTGGTATTGTTCTAAGGCAAATGGTTTAAGTTCTGACTATATACACATCGAGCACGTAGCAGGTGTGTATTACTGGAGAATTTGCTCCTCACCTCCTACACAGTACTGCCTTTAAAGTGTACCAACCCCTACCAGTTAAACTGTTCCACAGGTAACTAAGGGCCGAAACTATAGACCTCTTTCGAATGATAACCAAACCCCATACCAATGCTTTCTATATGGGGAGAGCAGTTGGTTGTACTTCAAAAGACGTTTATAATTACGGACCTAAGAGTTCTGTAAAGCAATTACCAGGGTCACCGATTTTTGGCGGAAAGAGTTTTGCACCAACTTGCACGCCTACAGTTCTGTTTCATGTTCAGTGTTTGGATGTTTTAACTCTCGGTGTCTATAGACCTCTTTCGAACGACAACCAACTGCTCACCAATGCTTTCTCTATGGGGATAGCAGTTGGTTGTTATTCGAAAGAGGTTTATAATGTCGGCCCTAAGTGTTCTACCAGCAAATCACAGACGCGTGTTGTCGCAATAGTCCTTGCAGTACAGTCAAACGAGTGCCGCCTCTCCACGAAATCACGCTGCAATAACCTTGAAGCAGAGTGGCAAATATATAGGTATGACATCAAAATATTTCTGTGCAAAATTCTTTCATTTCACAAAAAAATCAGTGGCTCTAAAACGCTTTACATAATACATTTTACACTTATTACAGGATGCGCTCCAAAATGGCTTTATTTTACGATGGGTATTGGTCATGTGGTAACATACTGATGCATTCGATAAATTCGTATTTCAATACTTGTTATGAAATTCACTTTTTCTTTCACGTGATTTGCAACAGCTAGGACCTAATACGCGCTGCTTCTTGTGTAATGTAACGTTAACACAGCTCGTCAATCTATAAATGTTAAATTTTCAGCAGTTCATCTCTTAACATAAAGGTTAATAAAGCAAACACAACTTTTATTCCTACTTACATCTTCATCTTGACAAACAAAATAGATATTTTTAAGCAGTTTCCAAAATTCTTGTTACACTTTCATGTAGTTATAAAAAAAATGTGGTTTACTTTAATGCCAAGTTGTTTAGAGACAAGGCTAAAAAGTTCAAATCTCTCTTCTTTATAAAATAAGTTTAGTAATATTTTTTATGTACTTCGTTGAGTAGTAGTGGAGCGTGACGTGTGGTTTAGCGGTGTCCAGTAGCCTGAAAGAGGCAAGGAACAATTTCCCATCTAATACACCTAGGTCTCAGCAACACAACTGTTACATGCTCAACGTGATAGTCGGATCTTACAGGTGATAGTCGGATCTTACAGAGCTTAACTTGGAACTCGACCATGCTTCGCCAATGTCATTGTATTATTGTTCAAGGCAACTTTCCTACCATTCTAGATGTTCTCCGATAGAATGTCAAGTAAAGTACCAACTTTTCTGTTCCTCTTAAGTAACATGTAATTTTGAGTGACATGGCGATCTGCTACTACATGTCCGAATAAAAATTAACTTTTGCAAATTTTACGGTTGTGATTGCATCCCAGATCTAATAACAATGATGGCATTCGGTTTTATAAAGCTGAATAAACCTTACATAATCCATAGGATTCCTATGAAGAAACATACATGAAAATCGTAGCAACAATAAACACGGTAAACTTGACGTAAAGTCTGACTACACTGTTAACATATGAAAGATTCTGTTAAACTCACATCACAATCAGAGATTCTTTAGATTTCTGCTATCATTGTTGCTTTATTCTGAGTTAGTTACTACTTCAAATTACACATGACTCCATCATTTAAAGACATTTATAAAATTGGTTTCTGCGTTCGTGATGTTTGTGTTCCGCTAGTATGATTTGATGTCATTTTCATTAATTGCCATTGCTACGATTTATCGACATTTAATATCCTGCATCTCTTGTCTTGGAACGTTAGAATTTAAAAGTACGTTGCTGTAGTAAGGAAACCATAACGACGACTATGGAAAGCCGGTACATACAGTAAACTACTAATTACAGCAACATGCTGATTTTATTTTGAAAGAAAACTAATAAAATTATATTTTGCGTGACCAAGGCAGATTTTACAACACTGTAAAGCGTTTTGTACGTGAGGATATTGCGATCAGAGTATTGCCATCAGAATTGTCTTAAGCATTTGGGTAAAATATACAAGAGCTGAGTTTTGTTATAATTATACAATTAAAATTATATAATTGTACAAATCCACCTTTGATCCAAGAAGAAGGCGGTTGAAATAAAATGTGAAGTTTTCTACGTCGTTACCTTCTTGGTTTGGTTTATGAGGAGTCGATAGAAAGATTTCTTCTGTAAAATAACTATTTTCGCTTGTACCCGTATCTCCGTAAGACCACGTTTTTTTTTGTCAGGGAAGACAAAGAATTATATTGTGTATTGACGCCATGTTTGATTATAGTTCTGTAGTATATTGGTAAAGAGGGGTAAATTTATAACTGGCTAAAATGTAAAGGCGATAGTTTCATCCGATCCTTTATAGGCCAATAGTTTGGCTTTTGATACGTGTAGTATCATAAATTTGCAGAACTGATTCGCATAGTATTGAACTACAGCAATCGCGATCTGGAGTTGGGAGCGTGCGGACTGTTAGATTGACTGTTGAGAAGTCGAGGGGTCAGACCTCTCACCTCCCACCAAAGCGATCCGGGTTCGATTCCCGGCGGGGTCGGTCGCCGAATTTTCGCATGTGGGAATCGTGCTGGACGATGCCGTTGATTGGCGGGTTTTCTCGGGGATCTCCCGTTTCCCCAGCCCTTTCATTCCGGCGCCGCTCCATATTCACCTCATGTCACCCCGCACCAGCGCTGAAGTCCTCCATGTTAAGAGCTGACCAAAATCTCTCTCTCTCTCTAAGCGCAAGGCGCTCAATTGGCGTCTTCTTCCCCTACATTTCCCTTGAGAGCGTTCATAAATTTTGTGTACCACCCGTACGCCCGGGTATACTCCATTTGGCATAAAGTCATAGGGTCTAAAATAGTTTTAGGCCACGTGTCTTTTAGACTAAGTGACGTTTAGGCGAAGTGACGTTTAGGTCAAGTGATGTTTAGACCAATTGATATTGCTAAATTACTTTTAGTTCGAGCGATGTTTAGGCTAAGTGACTGTTTGCCACTTTATAAATTTTAGGCCAAGTGACTTTCAGGCCAAATGAATTCTAGGCCCTAATGACGTCCTTCGGTACACACACCTTACTTCCTCGAATTGCTGAGGCACGTGTGATCGCACCACGACTTTCCCGTGAAAAAGCACACCTCGGTTAGTCGAGTTACTAGGGGTGGACGGCCTCCACGCGGACATCCGGCAACGTCGCGTCTAGCCGTGCTGCAGATAGCGTGCGTCACGCGACCTCTCGAAGGACGGCCGTCCGATAAACAACCCCCAGCCGACATTAATCGATTTACTGAGCCTCTGCCCATTCTGCTCCTTTGCCTCTGGGAGGGTCGAAAACTTGAGGAACTCTTCGGCTGTGAGAGGTCTAACTGGTTCATTGTCACGGCGTTGTGCGGTAGAGCGACGTCAACCATGATTGCCGCGAGTTTCGCTAAGTACCGAGGACCTCAGAGCTTTAAGATCTTAAGGCCGCGGTCACACTGGATACAGAACTACTTCACTAAAGCATGTTAAATTTTATGGAACGGTTACACGAGCTGCGATCAGGTCGAAGTCTGTTCTCGTTCAAAGTAAACTGGTTCCACATGTAGTTTCGAACGACATATCTAAGAAGCTTCTCTCCTACTGGCTGCTTGGAGTAACGAACAGTGTAACAAATATGGCTGATTTTTGGTCCGACATTTTGCACTAGTTAAATTAAAGTAACTCTTAGGCGTAAAATAAATTATATCCACTTTACTCACGCTACTGCATTTCAGTTAGATGCAATATGATAATGAAAAGGTCATGAATGTTGAGTGTAGATGTGATAATAATTAAATATGGTACATCCCAGGTTCCAACTTTGTTGAAGTTGGAAAGTTCATTGAGTTTATTTAGTCGCGTAGCCTTGCAAACATATTTAGCTTTAAACACGATCAAGCATGGCTGCTGACTGTATTTAACTGAACAGGTTAGACCATTAGTGTGACAGTGGTCTAAGTCAAGCTGTTAGATAATCTTGAACCTCTACAGTGTACAGGTTTCTTATCTCATTTTCAGTTGAACAGTACCCTGTAATGTACTGAAAATGGGGATGGATGTGGATAGTAATATTCTTTTTTCTTCGTACATAATATATTATAGCCCACACGACAGTTAAAACATTGAGAGCAGCAAGTGTGCGGTTAGCAAGCACAGACTGTCATAATAATCTATAGTCTATAAAATATAATTGCGTATTATTTATATATTACTTTCAATGGGTTCCAAAAAATAACCTGAGACTATTTTTTGCAACAAAGTTACACCACTTTTGTATTTTCAATACTCAACAGAATATTATACAATTCCCACTAACACTGAACTTTTAAAATTAGTTATAAAAAAAAACAGAAGTAATTTCCACTCATTGCATTTGGAACTGTAGATTTAATAGAGGCTTCCTCCTGTAAGTTGAGCTGCAAACGAGGAAAAGTGTGTACATGTTGTGACAACGAAATTTAAGTTTATTGCTACAGTAGTTATTCATTTAATCATTTAATTTTTGTACGTTCAAACTAGAATTTATTTTATAAGAATTAAGGTTTCCAATAACTTCACTGTAGTTGTGCATCGTTGTATGGCTACTATGCACGATTCTGCATGGAATGATACGCATGGCAGGGCAGTCAATTCTGTTTAGCGATACTTCGAAACACCATAAATACGGTTAACTTTACAGTCAGGGTAGATTTTATTTCCTTTGACCAAAACGTTTCAACAAATGATCTGAACTGTTTCACAGAAGATAATGTGAGGTTGACTCTATTGTTGCCAATGTAAGACAAGTTTTTAAGTTAAACATGCATTTTCTGTCACCACCCGGTAATTAAAAGTAGTACGAGACTGCAGTCTTATCACAATTGCATTTAAAAGTATGCAAATGGCACTTTCAGTATTCCTACAACACACAGTTTAGCCAACAATGTACCAAAAACATATAAAGCCTTAAAAAAGTCTATCTTCTATTAGAAAGTGATACATTATCATCCTTACATTGGAATACATTATTTTTCAAAATACGAATCACTACTACTCATAACGATAAAACACAACTCAATTAAATGCGAAAAAACTATGTATGAAAGAAAAACACATTGAAAAAAAATTTGTTATTTGCTTGATATGAGCTCTTTGTTTAGGTTGAGGTACAACATTTATGCTAACGAAACACATTTAATTAAAGGAGTGAGTGAAAAAAAATAATTAAGAGTGGTATATTTTTAAAGCTAAATTTTTTTCATACTATTCTTCAATTTCGTTGTCATGGTCCCAATTAACAGCGAGAATTAGCTGACATAGCAAATTCTAACAGGTTAAGAAATTGCATCACTCTTTGCCTAAAGCAAGGAGGAAAACCATTTTTATTTTTTTTTAATTAAACCAATTGCGACCACGGCCATACAGGAAAGGATCTGGACACTTGGAGTTGAAAATTGACCCCGTTATTACTGATTGGCCCCACTGGCACTCTGGGGTTGTTTAAACATTGTGTAAACCAACGAGCTATTTAGTAAACATAGAGGGGCGGAAACGCTTCCAAAGTGAAGCCCAATTGAACGGCTGTTTTGACCCCAGAAAACATGGCGATCAGCAGTGTGGCCAACATTATGTTAAAATTCCTTCATTATGTTCGCATAAAATCAGTTACTTTATAGCTCCACTATATTCCCGCTAAACACAGGAAAAATTGCCAAAAATTATTGTAATATATTATACTGTGATAATGTTCATATTAGCATAATCGCTCTCGTCTTTCAGCCGGATATAAGAGTCCACCATTTTATCTAGGGTCAAAATACCACGTTCAATTGGGCTTCACCTCAGAGCCTTGGAGATTGCTGTTTCCGCCCCTCTATGTTTACTGTATAGCTCGTTGATGTAAACGGGACTACAAGGAGCAAGCTCACGTCGGAGCTGCTAGCAGTACTGCTAGTAAGACGGTATACTGCAATGTTAAAACAACACTTCATTGCTAGTGGCGCTTTCAGTCACAAAGGGGATGGATAGGCTAGTGTCCAGACCTGTCATTGTAAGGCCATGATTGCGACATATAATTGTTTTACCGACTGGTTGCTAGTCGGATATGTCATAGCACGTCAAAAAGTACACAGTCGTCTCGAAACCAACCATAACGTTTTAGTTTGGTTACAGTAACCAAATATTGTTTTCCGAGTAGATAACGCTCGGTAGTTAAGGCCTCGCTCTTTAGTTTTGCCGTGGTTTCAAAAATATTTTTTAACGCACATTAATACAAATATCAAAAATTCTTTCGTACAGTTTTAATACTTATACATCATCGTTTGTATCTGAATTTTTCTGAACACCAAACGGATTTTAGGATATTTGCCCCCGAAATATCACATACTTTGTTGTCAAAATAAGCCAAAAAGAAGGAAAATAATTTTTTGCTAGCTAACGGTACATTACTTTAAAAAATACTCTGGAAAAACTGTGTATCGTATGACTGTACACAGTCTCAAAAATTTAAAAGCGTATGGTTAAAATACATTCGAGTTATTTTCAATTGTTTGAAATAAATGGAAGATCATGACCATAAGGTCTCGTCCAACAGATTTACAGTGATTTTAAAAATTCTTTTTGGAAGCAACATATTGATTTTATCGATGTATACCAGAAAATATTTTGCCACAAATATAATACGTGTAACAAATTTTTGGTGTCTGAACCTCACAGTTTTTTGACATTTTTGCATACAAATTATCACCAATTTTGTTATGACAACAAGCAAAAAATCAAGCAAAGTAATATTTTGCTAACGGATGGTGAATTATTTTTGCAACGTGTACACAGAATGGTACATCATGTAACTGCTATAGGTAGAAATTTTTTTTTCAAATAAATCCGTAAAATAAATCTGTTTTTTATCAACGTGAAAGAAGAATCCTAGCGTGGCTTTAACCCCATTCAACTTGCGAGGAATCATTATTGGTGTAATTTTTGGAACAATCGCCTCCTATAACGTTGATACAGGGACACATGTGAGAAACGCATTAAACGTTGCCGTTAGTCGGTGGGATTTTAAGGGGTTCTCTGGCCCCCGTCTTGCATTCCTCTAGGCTCCATATTCGTCTTATGTATCCTCTCATTGGCGCTCAAGGCCTGACTATTTAGAGTTAGTGGACGTTGGTTTGTTTACGTTTGTGGCTTGGAAACAGGGAAGGCGATAAGTCGAATACAACACGTCCGTCAATGACATCGTCGCCTCTAGGCGCGAAGGACTAAACTACCGTGCAGTGTTCTCGTAAAATTAGTTTTTCAAGCTGTGACCCTGTTATTTTATTTATGGAAATTATGTGGTAAAGTCCAATGCAGGTTTCTATTATTTTGTTTTACGATTACTGTTGATGTTTTCTCAGCTACAGAAACGTGAAAAAATTCATTATAGCACTTTTTATGAGCTTGACAATCATGTTTTCTAACTAGCGGACAGCATTTTTAAATCGATAGGGACACAATTTGAAGTGTGCCTTTTTTCATAGGTAAACGCATTGAGTCATATTTAAGAGTCGTACAAGGAATATTACTTTTCGTACCATGCTACAGCAAGGTTCGCGTGCTTCATCCACCAGCTCTATGAAATTCGGATCATCATATCGTCATGATCATATTAACGTCAAAATATACTCCATCAGTAGGTCACAAATTGTTATTTTTTTCTAATGCGGTCATTTATTTTTCAACGTTATTACGTTCAAGATCCTGTATGCGTGCTATGATACATTTTACAATATAGGCTATATATGTGTATATGTAAAAATGTGAATATATATTTCTGATCAACATATATAGGAAGATAAATCAACATAAAAAATAACACTTATAATATTAAACTATTTAAAACAATTATAATATGGTCAAGGAAATGCTATTAGTGTTTTGCAAACATTTCAATTGCAATCACTAACATTTTGTCAGTATGCCATATGTTTTACATGTGTCTAACAAAACGTTTACGCACAAACAGATTTAATTTTAGAAATTACGTCGCTACGTACTGGACCCTTTAGTCACGGAGGCTTTTGAAAATCACTACTAGAACCTGTATTTGGACAAACCCCTCTTCTGTTTCCATTCTCACATAGAGTGTGCCAGAGTACAGTTCAAAGCCATTTTAACTCCCTTTGAACTCGCTCGCAATTGTGTCAGACTGATAGTGCTTTCACAGGGTTGTATTGCGGATACATATGTTTCCCTCGATGAATAGTAACATGTAACAACTGAATGTGTTGCAGACGACAGCTTCAACGCCCTAGTGAAGAAATATTGAGAAGTAAATAAATGTATATTTGACAAATTCATTGAACGTATGGTGCACTGTAGACGAAATTGTAGAATTTCTGTTGTGATGTGCAGACTTGCCAGTCATCTTAAGTTGGAGAATTTTAAGTGACATATTTATACTACCAATATTAAAATTATTTTCTATTCTGACAACAAACACTGCACTCTGTTCTGGATATTTTACACTAGAAAAAATAATACTTATCCAAATGTGTAAAGCCTATTTATTGTGTTACATTCGCATGAAACTGCTGCAACATAAATAAACAGTGTTTTTTGTTTCTCTGATACTGTTGGATTCAGTAAGTTCTAAACACCTGGTATTAATATAATATTTATTTAATATCCAAGTTATAAAATAGCGATATCACATCTGAAGTGGCAAAATAACGAGCAATGATTATTTTTCAGTTTGTATGTTTTTAAAATGTGTTTGAGTCTTACTATTTCAATATGACACATTCAAATGTTCCGTGTTAAAAAAATCATTATTTTACCGTCAGTACACCTCACATATACGGTGCGGTATTCTGTCTTGTGAATAGTTTATTGTTTCTTCTAGAACTAATAATTTAAACGTGCAGTATATGTTGCATTTTTAAATAATTTATTTAACGCGTTACAGGTTTTAGAATGCAATTAACAGACCAAAAAACGTTTAGTTGAACTTTTGAAAGGTGTATATATAGGCTTATACAATATATTTAAAATGTTCAATGAAACCATATATACATATATATGTGTATATATAAACTTAATATAAACGTCTGAATACGTAATTTGAGCAGACGTGATGAAACCAATTCAATTGGTAGTTGGCAAAACTGACGATATAGGTCCTTCCTGACTCGCTATCCACCCGCTACTATGCCTGCGTCATGCTGGAATTATAGTAGCGCAACGGATGAGATGCGAAGTGTGCGATGCGAATAAAATAACAAGACAGAAAATTAGCGTCGAAGCTTTTAGAACATCAGCGAGATAACGTATAATCACTGATTTTAACTGTGCCCTGGTGAGATGGTAGTTAATAGCATTTATTTAATTTACGTCAGATTGTTGTTTGTTGTTACGCAAATCGTATAACATTTTTGTGCGGACGTGCATCGTAACTGTGTTTGCACATCTGGGAATACCAACGGGTATAAAATATTTCTGTTGCAAATAAACTGAAAAATAATTAAATTATGTAAAACATTAATGACTGTCATTTAAGAGATTACTATATAAAGACCAGAAATTGTAGACATACAAAAATATTTATATTTATCGTCACATTTTTCTTTTATGTGGTCTGGCGCAACATGTGCTTCATTGGATCTAGTTTTCTGGACATATTCCATTTTGGTATATATACATACATATACATGGCCATACTCCATTGCGATATACAGGCTGTTAATGAACCACAGGTACAAATGGTGAGAGTATGATTCGTTATAAAAAATGAGGTATAGTTATATAAAGCAATTTTTGACTAGAGCGATACTTAAGGGAGATATTAACCCATGAAAATCGATTTTTAAAGTTGTTGTTTGGCTACAACTATTTTGCCGAAAAATATTAAAAATAGATTTTCAACGGTTAATAACTTCTTTTAAAACAGCGCTAGGCGAAAATTGCTTCATGTTACTTTACCTAATTTTTATAAGGAATCACAATCTCACCATTTGTACCTGCACAGTAAAAAAAATTTGTACATTTACAAGGAAATTCTTGTACCGTAATATCAGAACATTATCAGTCAGATAATAAAAATAAGATGTCAGAAACCTTTTTAAAGTGGTTAAAAATATCGTAAACAACTTTGGGAACCAGTACAATAATGCTAATCAGCAGATTTTTCTAATTCAAACAAAATAAACCTTGGAGACCTTTCACATTTTACAAAACATTTCGTACTGTCACAAAAAAATTTTTTTGGAAACTAGTTTCCAAAAATAATTTTCGTAACACTACAAGCAATTATTGTAAAATGAACCAGATATTAGCTGTAAATATACAAAATTTGTTTGCAGATTTACAGAAATGTTTGTAAATGTACAAAGAAATTTGTAAATTTACAAGATTTTTGTAAATTTTACAAAATATTTTCGTAGTGTTACAAAAAACGTTTTTGGAAACTGGTTTCCAAAAAACTTTTTTGTAAAAGTACAAATTTTTTTTACTGTGTGTTGTTCAGGAACATCATATATATGTGTGTGTGTGTATATATATATATATATATATATATATATATATATATATATACACATACATACATACATAAATACACACCAATTCGCAGTTGAGAATGTCCAAGAAACTAAATGCAGTCGTACACTCCCACTGCAGAGTTCTTTCAAAGATCATATGTGCATAATTGTTCTGAGCAGCCATATTTGATTACAACGTTCTTGTCTCCAGAAGAAATGTACGTTAATTTATTTATTTATAAAAATATGTAATTGAAAGCTGTTCGATAGAAAATAATTCCTCTGCTTGCCAAACAAACCAGACGAAGGTACTACTCGGCAGTTGTGCCAGACAACTGAGCAGAGGTTCCGAAGGTTATTTACTTCAAGGGCCAGGATACCAAGCAAAAACTTTAATGTCCCGTTCGAAAAGAAAAGTCTTAGAACTGTTGAATGGAGGAACGACGCAGACTCAGCCCTTTTTTAAATGGTAACTAATGTTTTTCTTCGCCGCTGCAAATCCTCCCCCTGTCGTGAATCCTTAAAAACGATGGGTACTTTGTACGTCTTCTCCCAAACGTCGATAGGAATGATTCCGTCTGGTTCACTTTCATTAGGAACTGAACTAGTGATGTGGCAAGAGGTTAACAACCCTTCAATACAGTTAAACTATGCGCTGTTTGTGTATAAAAACTGTATGTTGTTGAAGGTAATTTAGATAGATGTATTTGCTCTTTTCCTTACACGAAAATATTCCTTCGCTGAGTGGCACTGTCTTAAGTAGTAGGCCTACTGAAATTTATCATCAAAATATTTAATCCAAAATTTTTTATAAATAAGCTTAAAAGATAATTATTTGATACAAAAATACATAATATAAGATTTGAAACTGAACTGTTTCAATAACAGTCCACAAAAAAGTTATGAGTGAATAAGTTCTTTGGAACTTCCTTTCTGTTGCCTTATTCTTTATGAAATTTCACACAGATTATTTTTTTTTGTAATTATATTGAAGATTGATACATAAAGAACAATTTATTTTTTGACACTGATTCACCGTTCAAGACTTACGGCTATCAGCTTAGTGGTCTGCTGCTTGCCTTAGTAGGATAAAGCAGAAAAGGTTTTTGCATGAACTCATCATTCTCACTTAAAGATAGGCAAATACTTTCAGGTTTTTAATTCCGAACAGTACTGATATAACACTGCTTGTTTCGTAGTTTTGGTTATAATTATTAATAAAGCTGTGTGCTAAGATTTGCTCGGTACAGTTTATTAATAAACTAAGTCTAATACGCAAAAATAAATTTTCAAAATTCTTAGCGATTAATATTTTCACACATTGAAAACACATTAAAATGCGTTAAAAATGTATAACACACCGTTCTGTGTGTAATAACATACTCAGTTTTTATTTCTGTCAAGGAATAAATACCAAAATTGAAAATAAAAGAACGTATTACTGCACAAAGAGAATAGTCTAGTAAAGTTGTGCAAATTTGTAGCCATCTGGGGAACTAATTGCAACAGAAATAATGCCAACGGTTTCATAACATAAAAAATCTAAGGAGTCCGATCCTGAAGTGTCTACCATCGCCAGACGTGTAGGATAGTCGCAATTTTGTATAAATGGCGCCCAAATGACACTTTCAACAAAAAAAAATAATTTCTTCTAACCGGTACATTTTATAAGAAAAGGTTTACGGATAAAATATAAATAACATAAAATTTCCCGTGAGATACTATTTGTTTCATCAATCTACGATATTTCATTCTCGAACTGCAGAGCTTCAAATATTTCCGAAAAATAAACATCACTTCCTCATATCTGTATTTCGGCTTAAATGAGCAAGAATATCAAAGAAAAGCTCCTTTATGTAAAAAAAAAAGAACTGAATGATAAATTTACAGTGTCTTTTTTTCCTGTCAGAATATTTTTGTTTCAAATGTTTAGTATTTATAGTTACCTAGCTAGAGTATTTTAATTAACAGTACATATTGTCTGATATTGTGTAAAAGTTCAATGCAACTTAATTGATGTGTGAGTGCAAATACACGAGTGTATAACACAATATTACAAATATTTCCCAATTTTTTTACAGATTTTTTTGATTTGCTACTGATAGTAACAGTGGCATAAACTGTCTATGCAGAAGTAGGTAAGATGGAAAATACAGCAGAACGTGGTGATATGAAGGTAGATGAAGAGCAGTGCTTCCTTTGTCATACAGCTTTAAGTAATGGAGAATGTTCAAAATTGACGAATGAAGTCGTACAACGAATTCACAGAGTCTGCAAAGAACGCAAAATAAGTAATTTCCATGTTAACATTGACAAACGTGTCCATAAGAGATGCAGAGCAAGATTTGTAAATTTAAAGGCCTAATATTAATATCCTGTCGACTAAGTTACCAGCTAAATCTGGTGTAAGGTCTGAAGGACCATCGTTTATGTGGAAGGAAAATTGTTTATTCTGCGGCGAATAATTAAAAAGCGGCATGTTTTAAACAACCAGTCTTACTTTGTCCGCACTGCAAGCTTTCACGAGCGTTTGCTGAAGGACTGTGAAGAGCGTAACGATAAATGGGCTATGGAAGTGCGTGATCGAATTCACTCTGCTGTCTCCGATCTTCATTCAGTAGACGCTTGTTATCATCAAATGTGTAGTGTCAACTTTCGTACAGGAAAACTTTTACCTTCTAACTTCTCAAGTAGTCTATCAGATTCAACTGGTCGGCCAAAAGATAAAGAGCGCCATGAAGCATTTCTACATGTAGCTCAATACTTGAAAAAAAAAATACGAGGAACAGATTACAGTCGGTGATTTAGTAAACAAGATGGCAGAATATTTCCAAAATAATGGAACATTATTACCGTACTCAAATAAGTCTATGAAAAAAAACTGCTCGACCATTTTCAGGATGATATAGTTATTATCACAGTCGCTCGAGTAAAGAATATTGTTACCTTCAGAAAGAAAGCAGTAAATATTCTTAGAGACTACCATCAGAATGCTAGAACTGGAGACACAGAAGAAAATAATCGAGACTTGACTCTTGCAGCAGTACATCTTTTAAGAGCAGATATGAAAGAAATGGAAGTAGTACCACAAGAGTATGCATCTGTCGAAGACATTCTTCATAGTGCAAGCAACACCTATCATTTCCCTGACAGTCTTCGGACTTTTCGAAGTTCTTGTAACTGGTACGGACAAAACAAGCTAGGTTGCATCTATTGGCTAAGCCATCGCACAAGCTGTGCGCCCAAGAGTCATGCTACAATCTTTGCAATTGGGATTGGAAGGGCTTGTTCACTTTAACACAGGCTCCCAATTTTTAGTAGATACGCTACACAGCAAGGGTTTTTCTTGTTCATATTCAGAGGTGTTACGGTTTTCACGATGTTCAGCTGGCGCTATTGGTAATGATCTACCTGGGTATAGCCCTGGAAGTTTTGTACAGTATGCTGCCGACAATGTTGACCACAATATTGCCAGACTGAATGGGCAGGGAACGTTTCATGACATGTGTATCATAGCGATGATAAACCCTAGAGTACAAATGTCTGAAAAAGTATAAAGAAAACGCACATTCTTAAAGGAAATTGTGGACATGTCCCGGATAAACATCAAGATTTACCCATCCGCTTGAAGCTGCATTGTAAAGAAAACACTGCTCTTCATCTACTTACATCTCACAATGTTCTTACCAGTTTCCACATAGACAGATTATTCCACTATTACTCTCAGAAGCAATAAAAAAATCTGTAACGAAATTGGAAGTATTTATAATAGTATGTTATACAATCGTGTGTTTGCATTCGCACATAATTACATAGAATTTTCACACAATAGCAGACAATATGTACTGTTAATTAAAGTACTCTATATATGTAACTATACATACTAAACATTTGAAACAAAAATTTTCTAACAGGAAAAAAAGACGCACTACATTTTTCATTCACTTCATATTTTAATGTAATGAACATTTTCTTTGATATTCCTACTCATTTTACCCGAAATACAGATTTCAGGAAGTGATGTTTATTTTTCGGAAATATTCGAAGCTCTGCAGTTTGGGAATTAAATATGGTAGATTGATGAAGCAAAAAGCATCTCACGGGAAAGTTTTTGTTCTTTATATTTTATCTTTGTACTTTTTCTTATAAAATGTACCGGTTAGAAGGAATTAATTTTTTTTGTTGAAAGTGTCATTTGGGCATACTATTCTACACGTCTGGCGATGGTAGACACTTCAGAATCGGATTCCTTAGACTTTTTCCGTTAATGAACGGTTGGGTTAATTTCTGTTGCAATTAGTTCCCCAGTCAACTACAGCACTTACGATTGAAATTTAGGGAAGCATTGATTAAATACTGCCTTTCCTATAAACAAGTTAACTATTTGACGGCTGACTAATATCAACTCAAAACCAAATACCAATATATTACAATCTTGAAACTGTAAAATAACTTACCCAATGAGCAAATAAAAAACAGCAGAGAAAACTCTACAAAGCATATTGTGATGTTCAAAGCATATTGTCATGTTCCAGACATTGCAACCTTAACTGTCAGAAAAATGCACTCGTAGGCTACGTTGAATAGGCTATCAATATTTCCGGATAAGGATATTGCGTATGTAATAAATGCGTCACCCTTTATTTCGATAATGCAAATTGTAACTTCAAATTAGCAGTTAGAAAATGTTTCGTGATAAGCCGCATTAATAATGTTTGTAAACATAACATCATCGTTACATTAATCCATTTCTGGTTTGATAGTCTGTTTTGCAGAATATAATTCCCAGGGGCAGTGTTTACACATGCTGCAGTTACTTTTAATATACTGTTTAGGATGAAACTTTTTCATGTTATTTTTAAAAACAGACAACATTTAAACTCTGATGTACAATGCGAAAATTGTTGTGTTGATATTTTTGGTATTCTGTTGTTAAAATTTTCTGTATCATAACGCAATAAGTCATAAAATATAAGCTTAAGTCAGTAAACATACATTTTAGCCGATTATGAAAGTGAAATTAGTCTTGTTACACGTTTGAGAACTATTTTTGTGACATTCAAGTGTACTGTTCCATAAACAAACAATACAATACTGTCTGCCATATTTACGTGTACCCAAACTGTTTGGTAACCGCTTCTCTGTGTCTGATGTGAACACACACTGATTTGGCAAATAGTAATATCATCCTGAAGAGTGTGTATTTTATGGCACAAAGTTGTTTTGCTTGATCCTCCAGTGTGTTTAAACGTGTAAATGGTTGAATTCGTAACATTTTTGGTCCTTCGTCGGGCCGGATAGTTTCGTACATAAAGAACACAAAGTTATTTAGCGATAATGTACGCTTGGACCTTTCGTATGACTATTTGTTTGTCTTTTTTCACAAATCGTTTCGTCGCAGTGAGTTTTTGGCAACGGTAATATACCGTAATATTACCTAAAATTTAAAACGTATTTTTAACCAATGGGATTATCATATGATGTTCAACACAAACGACCTTTATATATTGGAAATGATTGTTTATCGCAGTAAAATTCGAATGACAACCAACTGCTCACCTATGCTTTTTCTATGGGGCTAGCAGTTGGTTGTTATTCGAAAGAGGTTTATAATATCGGCCCTAAGTGTTCTACCAGCAAATCACAGACGCGTGTTGTCGCAATAGTCCTTGCAGTACGGTCAAACGAGTGCCGCCTCTCCACGAAGACATCAAAATATTTCTGTGCAAAATTCTTTAATTTCACTAAAAAAAAAAAAATAATAATAAAAAAAAATATAAAAAAATCAAAAAAATCAGTGGCTCTAAAGCGCTTGCATAATACATTTTACACTGATTGCAGGATGTGCTCCAAAACTGCTTTATTTTACGATGGGTATTGGTCATGTGGCAACATACTGATGCATTCGATAAATTCGTATTTCAATACTTGTTATGAAATTCACTTTTTCTTTCACGTGATTTGCAACAGCCAGGACCTAATACGCGCTGCTTCTTGTGTAACTTAACGTTAATACAGCTCATCAATCTATAAATGTTAAATTTTCAGCATTTCATCTCTTAACATAAATGTTAATAAAGCAGACACAACTTTTATTCCTACTTACATCTCATTTTGATAAACAAAATAGATTTTTTTAAGCAGTTTCCAAAATTCTTGTTACAATTTCATGTTGTTATAAAAATGTGGTTTACTTCAATGTCAAGTTGTTTAGAGACAAGGCTAAAAAGTTCAAATCTCTCTTCCTTATAAAATAATTTTAGTAATATGTTTTATGTACTTCGTTGAGTAGTAGCGGAGCGTGACGGCTGGTGTCCAGTAGCGTGAAAGCGGCGAGGAACAATTTCTCCTCTAATACACCTAGGTCTCAGCAACACAACTGTCACTTTAAATTTCACAAACATACTTTTACGAAAGAAATATTGTGATACATGGATTAATTTATATATATTTTTTGTACAATTATACAATCGTTTGACGTACTTTTTTGCGTTGTACTGTATCGTGATTTTGTGAAACTACCGTAATAATCTAAATCAATTATATCAGTAAAATTAAATTATTTTCATTATCTAATAATGCATTTTTATACTGCCACGACTGCACAATTATAATCAGTTTACGACATACGCAGAACGTATACATGAGATAACATGCTGTGTGTCTCTTCGAAACAGTCACCCACTGCGTTTTACGGCTTAGTGATTCAATCGTTTGTGCGTCACCCTAACGCAGTCTAAGTCACATTTACATACTAAATAAACGACTATCCCTTCATATTGGTGCTACCAATTCGCCACTGGCATTGCAGTTCCGCAAAATACAGGGGTGGTAGACAGACTGACTTATTTCGTAATGCCGCTATGTAAATGCTACATATAAATATATATGCTTCTGACTCAGCAACTGATAGTCAATTTGATGGCTGTTTTTAGTTAATTTGTGTCAGATGCAGGAATGCGAATAAGAGAAGTTAAAATTACACTATCTTTCCAATTTTCATTCTGTGAAAAAGTTCTCTGCATGTGTCTTGAAGATTTACATGTATTTTCTCCACACTTAACATACAAAATAGAAAAAATGTGACCAAACAATTTTGAAAAATAAAATTGCATATAATTTATTGACTGAAATTTTTATATTGCCGTGTAAATTGTTTCTTAGACCTTGTAATCAAAACTTACAATAAGAAAAACTTTAAAATATGTAATAAACTCTTATTAATAAAACTACTAGTACTGTTTTCGTTACGATTTTTTTCATTCGTCAACTAATAATAGCCTATTACAGTTCGGAAAATACTGTCCAAAGATTGAAAGCGATAAAAATATTTTGTTCAGCTATAAAGATGGCTAATTTGAAAGAACGAGACGATAGCACATGTAGGCTCTGAAATATCAAAGTAAATTATAATTGTAGAAAATTTGCTTATTTTGGCGATGAAGTATTTGAGCACCACATATGTTAACTCCTATAACTCGTGGTTTTATAGCAAGATTAAACAAATTACCTTCGTGGTAACTTCCGCTATCTTAAAACTATAACGAAATATGTTTAATTACCCAGTGATTAATTTGTTTCTGAATATTTACTATTTTTGAATGTCAAATTTGCTTATTATTAATAATCCGACGCCCAACCTTTCACTTAAGAATATTTTTTTGTGCTTAAAAATAAACACGATAAAAATACATAAAACACTGTACAGTAAGGTTATTAGTTTAGCCTGGTTCTAATTTTTGTCGGTTGAGCAATCGGCTTGCTATATAATTTTCCAAATATGGCACAAGCCGTAACCACAGTAACAGGCACCCTTCGACACATTACATAATTAAAGTAAGTATAATCCTACATACCATAAATTGTTTTCAAACCGACATCACTGTTTTAAAAGCAAATTTCTCCTTGTTTAGTAATTTTAAAAAGACAAGAAAACATATTTTATGACGAAGAAGTTCTGACTCAATCCAAGCAAAACGTTATGTTATTTTTTTGCACTTTCTTTACAACGCTATCGTTATCGTCAAGTTCAGCCATACACTTAATGTGCCTTGACCGTGACATGTATTAGACTATGGGTAGGGAACAGGACATGTCGTGAGTTGTTCAAAGACCGAGGGGTTGGAATCCACAGTCTTGTATACACTCAGTCTTCAGTCACTCGTATACTGGCTGCTGCTCCGATGAGTGTCTATTTGTATGTTTGAACAGATAACGCGATTGTTTTCACGCACGTCTGTTATTAGTTCACAGTCATCTAGGAAGTGTTTCAGTAATAGTAACTCTATCGAGAATGTACAGTAAGTAGTACGTACAGGAGTTTGAAAACTAATGTCTACTCAAATGAATTTCATGAAATTGCCCGCTTTCTAGTAACGAGGTTTAAATTCTTTAAAATTTACCACATGGGTTACTTTTGTTTTAGTTAATAGCTGCAAATATAGTGTAATAAAAATAAAAATATTTAGATATCACAGTGTGAATAACGTGCAGGTTTTTAATCACTCGTAAAACAATTGCATAATGATATAATCCACACGTAAAGCTTCGTAAAGCTTCGTAGCATTTCTTCACTATGCCTTCCTTTTATTTGATCTTATTTATATGCTTTAAGTTGCTATTCCTGAATAATGATGTTTTTTTTTTTCAATAATTGTATACCACTTGGGTATTTAGTCTGAATATTACATTCTAAGTTCGCTCGGGGAAAAATTCCAATTACTCATAGAAAACTCTCGAATGACATTAAGTAATGTTTAATTTTTTAAAAAAATTAGAATACTTATATAACTTTACAAAAAAATAGCTAAAGCATCATATTGTTAAATTCCCAAAATCAGACGCGAATAGCAAAAAACTTAAAATGTCGTTTCTATTTCTAATTCACAAAGAAATAACTAAAGTTTTCTTACTGTTCAAAAATAAGAATGGAGGAAGTTTCAAAGACAAAGAAAATAAATCTTATCCGGCCTTTCCAAATGTAAGCGTAAGATTCATTATATATTTTTAACTACACAAACGCCTAACATGTAAAAGCAAAAAGTGCTACTGATTATTGAAATTAGCGAATGTGTGAAAACCAGATTACTTAAGCTCTACTAGTTGGTGATTAGTAAAATGATTATATTTAGAATTTAAAAAAAAAACTGTACGTATTTTAAAAACATTCCACTGCCTCAAATAAACTGTTTCTAGTGAATTTCACTCTTTTCTCAGTATAAAATGGCCGCTATTCTTTTTTTTTTTTTTTTTTTT
>PNEQ01083465.1:0-16141 GCA_003012365.1 Medauroidea extradentata | reverse complement strand
GTTTGCAGTTGTAAACAGGAAGCAGCTTGCAGGCTTTCGTCAGAGCTAGTGAAAAATAAAAAAAAAAAAAAGTTTTCCACGACGGTAATTATCACGGCATTCGAGATGCCGTGGATTAAAGTGTCTATTTCTGAGCAGGCAAAAAATTACACAGACGATAAATTCTACGAGAGTGATAGTTCTATTTTGATGTGTGGTATATGTGATTGTCGCCTCGGGTGGGAAAAAAAGGATGTTCTTGATAAACACATTCAGTCTCAGGGACACAAAAAAAGAAAGCAAACCATGTTGGAAAAAGGAGAGTCATCAAAAAGGCAGACAACAGTAGTGGGTGCATTTGAAACTCAAAAACGGGCTAAAATGGAAAAGTGTTTTTTATTCAAGATACTGTGAAAATGTGCTTGAAAGCTAACATTCCTTTAGAAAAAATGGATCATCCTGCAGTTCGGGATTATTTTGGAAACTACATCCCTGGGTCAGGGGATTTACCAAGTGCTAATCGATTGAGACGTGAGTATATGCCAAAAATTGGGGTTGCTTAAAAATAAAGACTTACTGAGATACTTTTACACAAGGAACTCTATGTTGTAGCAGATGAAACTTCAGATTGTAGAGGGCGTTGTGTTTTTGTCATCCTTTTGCGTACCATTAGTGCTACTGCTGCTCAAGAAGTGCACATGGCTAGTTGCTGTTTTCTTGATTCAGTTAATGGCACAACTTGCAGCCAAGCTATTGTAGATGCACTGACTCAGTACCAGATTAATTTCGCTAATGTGTTGGGACTAGTATCCGATTCTGCTAGGTATATGGGGACATGTTTTACAGCATTGAAGACTCTTCTAGGTGAGCACCTTATTCATTTGCAATGCTGGGCCCACAAAGTGAACCTTGTCGGAGATGATTTCATGTCCGAACTAGATTACGTAAATGCACTGGTGGTGGATGTGAAAATGGCATTTTTACATGGACGTAAAATAAAAAAAAAGTGCCTACATAAGCTTCTTGCGTGAGAACTTTCCAGAGCTTGTTCCTAAGCTATTTCCAGGCCCTGTAGTAACACGCTGGAATTCATGGTTTTTGTCAGTAGTTTACCTGTCTGAATATCTCGACCCGATGCAACAGTTCTTTTGTCAGTGGCAGCCTTAAAATGCAAGTGAAGCATGTGAAAAGACTGTTAACCTCATCAAAAATCTTGAAGGGTCCAGCTATCCCTATGCACACATATTGTGGGATGAACTAGAACAACTGTCTAGCCAGTTGAGGAGATATTCTGACGGTGTTTTATCACAGAGTACACTAAATGAACTCCAGGAAATAAAAAATGATAAAGAAAAAGCCAGCATAATCTCTTCTTTGAAAATGTGCTGCACTAAAAGCCACACAAAACCCACAACTCACATGGCTCCATCAGCTGCAAACAACCTTTACAAGGAAGCAGGTCAACTGTTCAATCCTGCCAAGGTTGGTCAGCATGTGGTTGTAGACTTTACGAAACTAGCAGCCAGTAAAGATAAACTTCTAGCTTTCTCCAGAATGAGCATTGATGAATTCATTGATGGTTACATGTACTTTCATGAACAACTGAAGGCACATGTGCTCTCTAGCAGCAAGATAGACATTGTACAACTTCTTCTGGTAGTTAAACTTGCAAAACCCGAATTTGGAGCTTCTGTGCTGAAAACCATTTGGACTCCGGTTAGCAGTCTCGATGCTGAGCGATGCCTGAGTTCCTACAATGTTGTGTTGAGTGATCGGAGGACTCAGTTGAAAGAAGAAAACGTTGAGATGTGTAACATGCTCAAATTCAATTTATAAGTATACATATTTCCATGTGTTACCAACTTAGGTAGCCTGAGGAACATAAACTTAGTGTACATAAAATTGTTAGTTATAGTAGTTTTTTCACAAGAGGACATGATATGCATGCAAAAATTAAGTGTGATGTATATGTTTAAATTGAAAGTTTTTAAAATTAGTAAAAATTTGAAAATGCTACAAAATGCTAAATTTTATTTTTAATATGCTATAAAATAAATTTCAAAATGCTATTTTCACGGGCCTCTAACCATGGTATTTACTGAAATATTTATTCCATTATTGTACCACGTTTCCCACCATTTATTTTCATAGTGAATTGCATTTTATATTAACATTAGCGTAGTTTTTGGGTCATTATAAACTCTTGTTCGTAAGAATGAGAATTTCAATCTCCATAGTAATGTACACTAGTTAGCAAAAATAAATAATCGTGTGCCGCAATGCATACGTTTTTTGTGACCCTTTGAACAGTGATGCATAGCCTTTTGGGGTGCATGTATCTATTCAGAAACTTTATGTATATTTATATAATTTAAATTTCTTTAATAAAACATCTATTTTTGCCAAAAAGTCGTTCGGAATTAATTTTGTGTTTGTTCACAGTTACGTGACTCGGAAGTAGGCCTACATACGTACATTTGTTCTCATCAACTACATTATGCTTGTAATTGCTTTACCCTATCCCGTTCCATAAACAAATCATCTTATTTCTTAAAATAGTAATTTATTTAAATTATGTAGTTATTTTATACCCCGGGCAGCAAAACACAGTCCTAAAGCGAGTAAACATGTTTTCATAACAACTTTTTGGTTAGGGGGGTTTTAAATATTAAAGTTGGATTTAACGAAACAGCGATTTAGAGTAAAGATTTTCGGACATCTTCGTATTTTGTTAAATTGGGGTTCTATATGTATCAAGTTATGGTTGCTAATATACTAGGAAAAAAGTGATAACACAGAAAAAAAAAGGTAGAACATAATACTAGGTGAACTGACAGGAACTAATGAGATATAGAAATACAAGGAAACACCAGTAACAGGGAAACACACACCAGCATTATTGGAGAACTTCTATATTACACTTTCTAAGGGAGAAATGAAAAATAGTATAATGACAGAAAATAAAAACTGTAGCAAAACTTCTATTAATTAAAGATTTTTATAAGTTAATGATAATTCCAGAAGATGTAATACGTAACCTCAAGTCTTTGTAAATAAATTATAATCAATATTCTACCAAAAAAATGTTTATTTAGCATGAACATGCTGCTGGACCTAGATCAAGAAAATGTGCGAGTTACTAACATTGATTAAATTAGGTACAGTATTGAAATTTCATCCTTTTTCCAAGATATCAACATTTACTTTACAAGTGAGGGGATAAATACTGTTAACTACATAAAAAAAAAAAATAGGTAGTGTAAATCAGGGGAAGCAAGCATCAACTGAAGCATAAATTGTAGGAACACCATACATTATTAATACATACAGGGAAAATAATGGGAAACAGAAAACATGGAGTATTTAAGGGGAAAATGTAAACCAGGAGAATGTAACATCGGGTTTCAACTGTAGTGCATAAAGTCCCTTAAAAAAAAAAATTCTGTGAAGATAATATGAAAGGCAGATATCTTTAGAATTCAGTCTTAATACTAAAACGACATTACATAACACTCTTTCCCCCCACCCCTCTTTCATTTGACAGAATAATTATTAGGAATGAACAAAAGAAAATATATGTAGGTACTATTAATACAGAAAAACTTAAATGTTTCTGCAGATAAATTCTAAATACACGTATCTCCAAAGAAGAAACTACAAGAATTTAATATAATTCATGCTGACAAAAAAAACTTTTTTATTACCATTGACAATATTAGACAGTGGTAAGTAACTCACTGAAAAGTACTGTAGGTGGTATAATACATACTATCAAGAATTAAATATGACACAATGTGACAAATTCAACACTGTGCCAAGGGAAGTAAAATTACAGCATACTGAAAATCTCAGGACGGACAAAACTTCAGGAAATATTTATTATTAGGAAACATGATATTACTCTACTGAGAAAAAGACATACCACTGTACAGTGAACAAGATGCCTATTAAATTTAATATAAACTATAAAGTAATGAGGAGAATTTAAAATTAAACAAAAAATGTATAATATGCAAATATATGAGACCAAAAGCATGATTATTATAAATACAGTAGCTTGAAAAAAAAAAAAAAAAAAAAAAAAAAGTCTATGTGTAAACTGACATCAATAACCACTAAAACAATTGCAGTAGTATGATAGTATGAAGGCTACATGTTACAGTTCTCTGCTTGATAGAACTTTGGCTATGACTGAGTGCCAACTTACTACTGTATATTAAATGTGATAACTTTGTAGTTAAGTAACAAATCTAGTTTACTAGTCCATGTTTGAACACTTGCGTACCATTTGCTTGCATTCTCTGCTGGAAGGAGACTCAAGGTCAATTTGAGAAGAAACAGACCAACTGACATCCTGGTCTTGGGGGTAGCTGACGGCACCAACCTCCATGTTAGATGCAATTAGCTGTTGTCTTGCATCATGGTTTATCTGAAAAACATTTCCTGTTAATAAAAACAATAATTACGTTATCTACAAAATTATTACTTAATTTTACAATTCATTTTTTACGTTAAATAGAAATAATGAGAATTAAAAAAAAATATTTCAACAAACACAGTTTTCCCTGCATTAACTTCACATCAATGGTTGTTTTAATTTTTTTTCCCCCCATTGCTTCCAAGGAAACAATCTGTACGAACACATCTCACATTGAGTATAATGTAATGACAATGTATACCAACATACCATAAAATAACAACTACAGTACATAAATATGTAAGTCCCTGTTGTTAAACTGTTAATAAACCAATTATGAGAAGCAAGACAAAGTGAAAATTAGACAGGCAACATTGATACCAATGCCTATGAACACTAAAAAGAAAAAAGTATGCTTAATGCGACAACTCACCACGTGTTGTGTCTGTGCAAACTACCTCAAACTCTCATGTCTGGCATGCCAAGTCAGTGGCCGAAGCACAATGGGATATAAACCCATTGGTACATGGCAGCATGCTAAACAGTGAATTACTGTGGGGTTATCAGCAGCAAACATGTGAAAAGTATGTTGCCCAATAACGCCTGTATGCAAGCAACTGAGGAAACGCAATTTAACATGCGGCTAACCATAGCTTACTTTAAAAAAAATATATATATATATATATACACACACACACACATATATATATATATATATATATATACATATACATAGGAGGAAATTCTCTGCCTTAGCGGTAAATAAGTCACAGATTGAAACTCTGCCTGTACTTCAGACAAAGTTGGCCAGTCAACTTAGCTGACTACAAAATGATGACGGAAAGGGGTTTGTTATTGGTTCTCCAGGACAGAAGGACTACCGGTATATCAGTAACTCGCCATTAGGGCCAGTATTCCTAAACAATAAGTTAGGGTCTACATAAGCACTACCGTCTCAGGCGCAAGAAAAGCAACGACAGAGACCAAACTCTCTGAGCGTATTCCTAGACGTGTTTGCGCCGTGTCCCGAGATAGTGTCAGGTAAGTCACGGCTTATTGTTCGCTGGCCCGCGCGAGACTAGAAACAAATGAAGGCATGATGAGCGCTGACGATTTACCATGGCTATAACAAGAACACGTTAAACTTTGTACATTTGAAACGTACTATTTAGCATTTGAATTTGTTTGCAAAATAATTACAGTAACGAAGAGATAAAAATCACGGATTATAACGGTCACAATTAAAATATTCAATCACTGTTTCTTGTTAAAAGTTAAAACAGTAGGTATAGTAGCTACGCGATCGCAGTGTTTCCGTTCATATTTTTGTGCTGATTATGACCTAAAATGTTATATTAGCATATTATTCAGACACGTGGAATTACATTCACAACGTAATTTGCAATCACTGTTTATATTTAATATATTATTACGCCACAACTAAATACTAAAACTAAGGTATTGTCACGGTAACAGTGGCACATAAATTAGGTCTCTCGTCGCCTCTAAACGCAACGCACTAAACCGACAAGTTTTTTTTTCTTTTGTCATAGGCTATTACTTGATCATAATTCAAGCAATGGCTCTTATCATTTCACTGAACACATCTCTCTAGCAAAGTGAAATTTATGCTTCAGTCGAATTTTTGTTTGTATCCAGTAATTTCATTTTGAAACAGTCTCTAATAACCTGGGTGTCGACGATAGGTAAAGCTCACTAACCTTTTGTTTTTGAAATATATGAAATAAAAAGGTGTTTTTGACAATATTCGAAAGCTTCAGAATAACACTGATACAGCGCACGAGCTGTTTTAAAATATGTTGCCCGTCAACTGTCAACTTCTGAAATGAGCTTTTCTTTTACAATATGTTGATAGTAAATATAACGCATATGTTTAGTAATTTCTAAAGAAACATGTTTTTTTTTGTGATGCAAAATGTTTACTAATTATGATTTTTTTTTGCATGATTAGGGCAATGTGGACGAATTAGAATGCCTATAGTATTAATAAGCCAACTGCGCTGATATCAATGTAGTGCAAAAACTTTATACTAAAGCCTGCATTTAGCAAACTGTCAACAAAGTCATAATTTTCTTATTTATTAACAGTTTTAAGTTTTTGTAAAGCTTGTAGCTTATCACTTAACATTCTCACCATCGTAAAGTTTTATTTTATGTAAAATTTTCTTGTGTTTGTCGACTCTCATTGTGTTAAATACGATTTACAGCAGGGAAGCGGTAATGTACTGTGTACCGGTTTGTACAGGAATAATGTGCTACCATCTCCGGACATAGAAACGCAAGGGTTGAGTCCTAACACGTGCCCGTATTCCTAAACGTTCTGAAGGTATCGGATAAGTTAAGGACTATTATTTGCCATCCCGTGTGCGGTTATAAATAAATAAAGGCGACGCTGGGCAGTGCTTTTTTATAGAACAAGTAGCTGTGACTTTCAACAGCTATTTAACAAAAATACGTAATTTTTTTACATTTGAAACTTAATGTATTGCAATTTAAATTGTTTCAAACTAGAAGAAATCATAAATACAGTAATATAGATTCAGTTTTTAACACAGGATGATTCAGACATTTTTTTATTAGTACCGTGTGGAGAAATTTATGATAAGTTGAAATGTAATTTCAATGATTACGTGAAATGGCCAGGCAATACTTTAAAATTGACTTAATTTTTCTTCCTTTGATAAAATAGGCTATTTGGTCCTTAATTGTTTCAGCACTTGTTATTTTGCTTTACATATTAACAAATTACATTTTGTAGTTATTTTCTGGTTAATATTACTACCACTATATGTAATTCACTTTGCAGAAAAATTTGAGGACATATTTTCGACATATATTTCATAAGCTCTATATAGCCTCATTAAAATAAAGAAATTACCCCGCATAACTAACAAGGAAATTGTGTATTAAATGTAATTTGATGATTCAACGTTTATAATACTGAACATACTCTATTTCCCAAGATTTCATGTCATGAATTTATTTATTTTCTACTATAACAACTATGCCAACTCTAAGAAAATGTAAGATTAAAAAATGAATTTTTCAAACTTTGGTTTAATTAGTTCCAATTGTTGTAGGTTCACTATGTTAGAAGATAGAATCACATGAAGAAACAAAGAAATATTTTCTAATGTTTACATCCACATGATAAATTGAAATTTTTTGTTTTATTTGTACCAAATTAAGGAAAGTAGTCTTATTAGTTAAGATTGTACTTTCTCAATATATGCACATATAACTTGCAGATTAGTGTACAAGTGTGTTTACTCTAAAAATAAAACTACAATTTTTAAATGTGATCACTTACCTTGAGATTTTCCTTACAAAATACTGAAAAAACTATTAAGTTAAGAGCAGCATTGGTACGCCTATTAAATGTCATATTGTCTCTATGCAAAAGTCACAGAACTAGTAAGCAGATTGTCCGTGTCGTACAAACAATTTTTTTAATTAGACATTTACGAATCTGTAATTTTTTTTTTCATATATTTAACTAAATTTTTAATTACAATGGCATGAGAATGGAGATATTTTTACAAATTATTTATAGCACACTAGCTGTTTTGGAAACATCCCGTTACAGATTTTTTTTTCGTATGTGAATATATCGTGAACACATTTAATTATTTCTGAAACTTTTATTTAACATGACATAACACAGATTAAATAAGAGTTATTTAGAAATAATATATAAACAAGATTCATTTTATTTTATTTCGGAAATTAATTTTTAAAATTTTGGAATGTTTGTAAATAAAAACTTAGTCAGGACTTCTGAATGTTAGTTAAACGTATTGTATCTCACAAAAATGTGTTTAAATCAACAGTATATAACACTTTGTAACAATTGTAATTGCATATTTTCTAAGTAGGCTGGTTTACAAAAGGTGCCTATTGATCGTACGTCCATTATTCATTCTATTTGTAAGCATTTAAAGAACATAAAAAGTCAAGTCATATTCCGTACATTAGACGTGGTATTCCTACACGTTGACTACAATTTACAGGAGAAAAAATTTCTATTCATTAATGGTTTATTATACATTTATCTTATTTCTATATTTTTGAGTCAGTTTAATGCTTAGAAACTATATTTATGGAAATAAACATTAACCTCATTTTTACCTTATTGTGATACATAATATATAAAAAAGAAAAAATAATTGGAGTGACCGGGATTCGAACCCAAATAAAATTATTACCGGGCAGACACCTTAGCGCCTGAGCTATTCAATCACTTCCATAATGATATCCAAAAAATATATGTATACTGCAATGCTTTTAAAACCACAAATTTGTTGATTTTGGATTATTTGGGCTTTTAAAATGCTAGGGGGTTATTGTTTAGTATTCTGCTGCCACAAAGTTTCATTTTCTGTATGATTCAAAATTTTTTCTTTTCTCTTTTATTATTAAAAACGATATTCGTCCAGCAAGCTGTAAAATACGTTGTAACGTGTGTAGCTGTCTATAGGGCTAAGCGTACTGTGCATGCATAATTATATTAGGACAAGGAAAAGTCACAGATTAGTCGTGAATAAGCAATGTCCTGAACCTAAACCCTTATACAAACGTTTAGGAATACCAGCATAGGTGTTCTTAAGTGATCTTTTATTACAGTAATTTGGTTGTCTTTGATTGTTTATGTTTCTTAAACTGGAGAGTTAGTACTTTTGCCTCCTTCCACATGGCTCACCTACCAAATGGCTAGGTTTTCCTTGGTCATGAGCCCAGGAACTTTACCTTCTGAGACAACATGATAAATTATGTAGTATTTAGCATAGCCACATCGGTATGCCAGTCAGCTGTAAAGTTTAGCATCAAAGTACTGAAATCAATTGCCACAGTAAAATTAGTGCGTAGCATTGCATTTCCACAAGTGACAATGTCGAGAACAGAGATGAGAAAGGCAATGAATAGTAGCATTCAGCCTACTGCCCCCCTGTACCCATGATTGGCACATGGAGAGGGGTTGATGGCACTCATAGTGTTCTTACCATGCACAATGCATAAGGTAAAATGTAATTCTCTGTGGCTGGCTATCCTCCGCCCTACAACCCTAACTCATATCTCAAACCATGTAAACAAAGAAAACAAATGTAAAGTATAAGGGCCAGAACCAGAAAGCTCACAACCTTTGGTGGTTTTCGCTTAATGCAATTCATTTCTTGCCCCTCAACAATCTGTTAATCTTGATGCAGCCTTCCTCTGCTACCCTGCTATACCCTGGTGCTCCCTGGTGTTGCTACCGCCACTGCACCCTTGTATATTCAGGGTTGGATCCCTTCCATCCCTGCCGGACCATTATGTGCCTCCATCATTTCTCTTCTGGTCTTTGGGCCATGCCTCCAAGCAACTGTCTGGAAATGAGAATGCTCTGGTTGTTGCCCACCTGCCAATTGCCTGGCCTGTTGTTAATTACGTTTATGGTTACACCTATATGGTTTCTTTCTTCTCGGGTAGACAGAGGAGAGCAGTCCACTTTGGTAAGCTGTGTGGCCTACTGTCAGTTGCCACACCCAGCAGAGGCTCTGTCGACCACTGTTAAAGACAGGCAAGACCAAGTTGCCGGTGTCCACTTGAAACCCCCGGCCAAGGCTAAGTAGTCAAGGGCCTGAGCCTGTGGATCTCCTTGAATAACCACACATACCTGAACAGCATCAGTGGACCAGCACTAGTGTTCTCTGGCCTAAATACCCTACCGTAGTTCTTAGTGTTTTCCCTGGTGATAAGGACTGTTAACAATGCGCTAAAGAGAGCTACGCTCTACCCACTATGGAATGAAGAATGTTTCTGCGCATTCCAAGGTCTCTATTTACTGGGCAACAATGGTCACCCCCAATCCTTGTGCTAAGTGAACCTCAGGACTGAGCCCATATGGTACAAAAAAAAATAGATTTAATACAACAGGACATGTATCGTGGCAGAGAGTGATTGGGCAGTCATAGCCGCAATTGGGGCCATGACTATCTCACTAAGTGTACCTATAGCATAACTACGAAAAGAAAGGGAAAAACTGGCACAGATGCCGTAAAAACCCTCTCAACAGAAAGTAGTGTAACACCGTAGTGTGAGGCGGTCCACCCACCACTCATGCCTTTATTATTTCCTGTCTTGTTTTTATTTTACTTATTTCCTTATGTTTGATTTATTGAATTTGCTATTATCTATTTAATTATTTTCAGGTATTGTTGACAGGAGTTTGGTAAGGTATTGTTAGGCATTTTATCTTCATCAGTACTGAAATTGTTCAATTTTATATTTAGTTTTGTTTGTTTAGGCTGAAACTACTTTGTATTTTAGTTTTAATTTATTATCATCATTTGCAGCAGTCTATACATTTGTTTGATGGCACAGTTGTACCTACCCAGTTTCTGGAATGGCTATATTTAGATTTTTAACAGTTTTTCTACTACTTTTACTTTTCACTGGAGTGCAGCACACACACGCACGCTCATTGAGTGTGTGAGAGAGACAGTGATGTGTTTGCGCGGGCCGGCGTGGGCCAATGAAAAGACAGACAATTTAAATATATTAAAAATTCTGTTGTAAATTAAACTATAATTATGGTCTTCAAAGCAATATTTTCACTTCACAGGTTGTTTAAAAGTATAAAGATTGTAATTTGTCATTACATTTAATTAAGTTTTAGTTTTCTGTTACGTTTTTGCCTTGGTGCGCTGGGTGGCCGCAAGAGGCGCCTTAGGGAGAGAACAAGTGTTGCGGAGGTCGGCCATTTTTAATTACTTGTTGTTCGGTCATGGAGGAGGATGGGTGTGTTGAACGATGTGTGGGGTGTATTGAACGGTGTGTGGGGTGTGTTGAACGGTGTGTGGGGTGTGTTGAACGGTGTGTGGGCTGTGTGGGAGCGCGATGGCACTGCAGCCATGCGGATATTGCCAAAGTTTTTTTATAATTTTATTTGTTTTTCTTGGTTGTTAGTCACCGAGCTGAGGGCGCATGCTTTTGACAATGAGTGTGTAAAATTTTAAATGTTGTGGCGTGGTTGGAACTTTCGGAACTTCTAGTCGGTAACATATGGTCGCCCGTCCTCAGCCGACATGGCACCCTACAGACATTGCACACTGCCACAAACTTATTATGGGCTGCATCAATCTAGTACTACTTTAAGACACAGTGCAGGCATAGCGGTTAGAATGCAGGTAAGTAATACTATAACCATCTGTGGTTACAGGATAGAGAGTATTGTATATAACTGAATCTTGGAAGAGAGAAAAGGAAGTTTCATTACAAACAAAGGATCATTAAAGATTTTAGCTTCTTATCAGTCTTACAATATCGTAGTAGTTACCAAGTCGTCGTCCCACCAATGACCATCAGGTTATGATTGCTCCTGACCTTAAGTGGGCTTTGTCATGACTGAGTTATTGCCAGCCTCATGGCCACCAACCCCGCTTAGGACATAGATACAGGGCACTAGCAGCAAGTTTCTATACTATTTGAGGCAGGGAGATATTCAGCTTCATGGGATTTATATAGTCAAGTGAATGCCAGTCCTGTTGCAGCTGCGCATGTCACCAGCCCACAAGTTACTATCTCGCAAGTCATGTGCAGTTGTATGATACAATATGGCATGATAGAGGTAACACCAGCCCTTCATGGACAACTTAAACTCCAGTGAACCATATTTCACTTTAGCGGCACTGAAGATAGCCCTTCAACCACTTTGGTTTCATTCAACCCACCAATTTGCACTAGTACAGAAACAAATAGGCTGAAAACTAGTCAAGTCTTGACAAAAAAATTTATACGTCACAAGAATGGAGAAAACCTACTCACACACATCTCTAGTACTATTTTGTACGACTCAAGCCATATCGTCACTTGCAAGGTAGACCAAGAACTTGTGATGATTCATCTTCAATACCTTGTGGTACCCGTGTCAAACTATCCAGCACAAAGTTCACACAGCATGCCTACATGCCTAGTAAACTTAACATAAGTAAATACAAAATAACAATTATGCAATCATGAACTGCATGTGTGTGTGTGCATGCAAGTGCATTTGTTTGGAAATTTTGCCTGTTGAGGCAGTGTGATATTGTATACGTACTACCTGGTTTGGTCACACGTTTCACAATCTGGAAACATTTGCATTGCCAGAACACATTCACAAACATGGCTGGTGATTTGTCCCCTTCACATTTTGCACCACAAACACAGTTGTGTGCTCCAAGTCACTACTTCAAGACAATCAACAATACTTTTTTATGGTCTCTCCAGCGAATTACATTAAAGGGGATTGATCTCTCTCAGATCGGAGCTCCTATAAATAAAGCATGTTTGCCTTGTCAGCTGTTTCCCAAACCAAAATAATGGATATATTATGGTTCCAACAATTTCAGAAAATTTATTAAGTTTGTATCTATGCCCTGCTGTGACAAAAATTTTGATACATTGACTGTAACAGAAGTTACAGTATTGAGAAGAAACTGATAGATCCAAGGTAGTAGGGATCAATACCCCTTAAGGTGTAATACTGTTAACTACAAATACACAATAATAGTAACGAATTTGTGGTCCCGAGTAAAATGTTAAGGTTAGGGTTAACATAGTTGAATTTTGAGTTTATTTGTGTGATTAAAAATATTTTCAATTTTTTATATATACATACACACACACGAGCATGCACGCACACACACAAACACAAATATATATACACACACACACATATACAATAAATTTTTATTCATATGTCATAATAAAAAAAAACAGGAGGTATTAAAATGTGCAATTATAGATTTTTGATGTTAATCATATGTGACAATACAACATGTCTAAAGACAGTTCGACAACTACATGGTGGCCAATTAAGTGTAAGGAGGTTAACATCTTGCTGCAAAATATTACTACAACTAAATCTTTCTGAAGAATCACAAAAAAATTACTTTTTTAATATTAGTTGTAGGTATACGCACATAATTGATTGCAAATAAATATTTTACACAGCATAACATTACTTCACATTTATCAGTTCTAGCAATATGGGCATTCCTCCAAATTAATGTTTATCAATTACAGATTTATTTAAAACACAGGCATACGCAAAACCTATAGTATAAAGAGGCAGATCGAAATTTACATTCGTTTGTGAAAAACTTCTCAACTGAGCACTTGCAGAACACTAATGCCAAGAAAGATTCTAGACCATAACCAAACGTGGTTCAGTTTGTGGTATTGT
Source organism: Medauroidea extradentata (assembly GCA_003012365.1). Lineage (NCBI taxonomy): Eukaryota > Metazoa > Arthropoda > Insecta > Phasmatodea > Phasmatidae > Medauroidea > Medauroidea extradentata. The sequence goes on along the minus strand of PNEQ01083465.1, from coordinate 2,519 downwards.
AGCGCGGCATCAATTCCCCAACAAGAGTATGAAATCCTATATTAATTTGTGAGGTTAACAAGCTTTCGCTAAGAAGATTGCCAGAAATATGCTGTATTTCTTTCTTATTGTTGTTCCTGCCTTAACCCACATCAGTTTCGTGCAAGAAGCTGTAGGTTATGACAGGAATGACAACATTTGTGATACAGTGAACTCCCAATTATCCGTACACTGATTAACTGGCTTTCAAAATATCTATGCAGCATTCTGGAATGCAAGAATAAACAAGTTTCAAGCATCACTTTTCATCATGTTTACAGTGCATCACAGACATATTTTTATTTATTAAAAAAAAAAAAGTGCACTATAGATGAGTAAATATGGTACTTGTAGGCGAAACCGTAAGTAATTACGGTGCTTGAAATAATCCAAATATACACAAATAGGATATTTTTTAATTATCTGTGTTTCCCGATTAGCCTGCATTTCCTCAACACTAATTAACACGGATAATCAAAAGTTTACTACAGATGTCTAGTAAAAAAAATTTAAAAATTAGGCATTCAATAATAAATTCCCCTTAATTTTCTCACACAAAGTAGTTTTCTTGTTTTATCTAAGTTATTCTATGTCCACAACATAGAGGTCCAAATTGTAGAGAGATTACTTACTTTAATTAGGTTATAAATTTATTATTTTTGTACCTTTCTAATGCCAGTCCACAAACCTAACTTAATACTTTAGGGTGTTACTCTAAACTGCTGAAAATGGTAATTCATTTTACAAAATACTAACCTTTGAAAGATAACTTTCCTCAGCTCTGTCAGCATAGTTTTCCTTAATAAGCCACTCATTTATGTTGAACATGTTGTTAGGCTTCTTGGGATCTGACAACGACAATTCCAGAGACACAACACCATCCACAACTGAGTAGACCTGCAAAGAGACATTTAAATAAGCATTAAAAATCTTAATTTAGAGTGACAAACATACGTGGATACATAAAGTGTCTTCCTGGTCGTGTGCAAGGGGAAGTGAAATAGGATGTTTCTGAAACAGAAAGTCTCAAAACATTGGGAGTTCTATGCTGCTATGTTTGTATACACAGAATATATCATTTAACTTTAATGGTGGAGTATTTATACACATGTGCAAGATAATTTAGGCATCTTGCTTGCCAGCTATCTTAGCAATACATACGTAAAAATTGCCTGCTGACTTGCAGGTACAGTATTAGTGTAGTACCTAAATAAAACAATATATTTTAAAGTAAACAATTTTCTATTGGCAATGGCAGGAAAGTCTGCTAGGCTACTAATTACAATTAAAACAGAAAGAATTGTGCACAAGTACTCGCAGGATGGTACTTGCAGATAGAAACACACACACACATAGGACGCACACATTTCTCCGCGGATGCACGGTCGCAACGTTTCGCAGACTACATCTGCTTCATCAGGTGAGTGGAGGCACACTGAAGTCTATTGTCCAGCGGTGGTTGGTAATCAGTACACCTAGCGGCCAGAGGGCAAACTAAGGTGCGGCGGGAAGTTTGAAATGTGGGTTTGTTATCTGAGGTCAAGGCCAGGTGGCTGTCTGGATTTTGTGATGTATTGATGTGCCAGTTCCCAGTGTCTTAGTTCTGCTTTGTTTTTGTTATTCAACTGTGGTAGGGCCCTCACCACTCTGGTTGTATAACAGGAATCAAAGTTGGAGTTATGAAGTGCTGCATGTGCAGCAACTGGCTTCTCATGTGGATCAACCTCCGCTCCAGTTATGGCTTTTTTGGTGTCAGCTCTGTGGCCATTCATCCTCTGTCTGAGACTGTTGGTGGTTAGGCCGCTATACTCTGCATTGCAGTGAGTGCACTGTAGCTGGTAGATGAGGTTTTCAGTTGCACAGTTGTAGCTTCCTGGTATGGGGTAGGTTTGGTTTGTCTGTCTGCTATTGAATGATGTGGAAGATTGATGTATAGCACAGGAGCCACAGCGTGGTTTATCACAGGAGTGACAACCTCTGGGGGTGGTTCTATCATCCAATGTGGTAACTTGCTCACTAAACCACCAAGGCTGGTATTCAAATGTCCCCCCAACCTCCGTAACAAACTGGTTCGCCCCAAACTGCCAGCCATTACCACATCGGATGATAGAACCACCCCCAGGAGTTCCCACCCTTGTACTAAATCACGCTGTGGCTCCTGTGCTATACATCAACCTTCCACATCATTCAACAGCAGACAGACAAACCAAACCTACACCATATCAGGAAGCTACAATTGTGCAACTGAAAACCTCATCTACCAGCTACAGTGCACTCACTGCAATGCAGAGTATATCGGCCCAACCACCAACACTCTCAGACAGAGGATGAATGGCCACAGAGCTGACACCAAAAAAGCCATAGCTGGAGCGGAGGTTGATCCACATGAGAAGCCAGTTGCTGCACATGCAGCACTTCATAACTCCAACTTTGATTCCTGTTATACAACCAGAGTGGTGAGGGCCCTACCACAGTTGAATAACAAAAACAAAGCAGAATTA
>PNEQ01083464.1:0-16140 GCA_003012365.1 Medauroidea extradentata | reverse complement strand
CTGACTACTTATTGTTGAAAAATTAATATATCTGCATACCGTATTTGCCGGCATATAGGACGACCCCGCATATAAGACGAGTCATGGTTTTGAAGGTACAAAATCTTGAAAAAAAGTAAATTACTAATTTTGAAATTCCCGACAGAAAAATATTTTTTTCCTTTGCCTGAAACATTAAAAACTTAGTTTATATATTTTTTAATGCATTTACTACCGGCATTTAAACATCATAATAGACAAATAAACAAATAACATTGGCTACTACCGCCCTCCGCGCACCCGAGAGCCAAGGAAATGCGCGGCAGCGGCCGGCGATATCTTCATTTGCCGGCAGTTGCGCGCGACTTGGCAACGCCGGCCTAAGGCACGCCGCGGAGTACATGACAACGCCAGGCAACAACAGCTGCTTGCAAGGTCATTGCGTTCCTGTACCCTGTTGTCCTCCAGCCTAGCACTAGACGGTAGACATGTGAATGTGTGGTACGGTACCTAGATCCTCGTTTTTTCCGCCCGAGTCTTGTGCTTGCGAGACAAAGGATGAAAGCATGCGGACCTAGATCCTTGTTTTCTCAGTCCGAGAGTTGTAGGCTGGCGAGACAAAGTATCTCGGCACGCACCGATCGCCGCTTCGCTGCAAGGAAGTGTCCTTTATTATGAATGACGCTCATCAAAATCTCGTACCGTAAATTTTATTAAAATAAACGGGTGACTCGTTTTCATTTGTGACGAAAAATGCAATTCCTTGAAACATCATACAACTCCACAGCTTACAGCTTAGCTTTCAAACGATTTTTGGCTACCAAAAATTTTTGCACCCTCATATAAGACGAGTAGCAATTTTTGAGGGCCAAAAATATGTAAAAATTGTCGTCTTATATACCGGCAAATACGGTAAGTTAAATTATGGCTTCGAATGAGACGTAGTTTGCTTGTATCATGGCGCTGCACATAAAAATTAAATACACGTATTTATTAAAATAATTGCCGCATGTTTTCACCAAAAATTTTGCCACAAAATATGGGGTGCAGCCATATGAAGGGTTTTAAAAATTTTCCTTTTTTATTTATTTTGGCATAAAATAAAACACAAATTTACATATATTTGCTTGTATATAGCATGACCTTTTCTGCAAAAATAAAGGGAAAGATTTGTAGGTTTAAATTAAGCACGAAAAAGATTAGGGAATCTCGTTAATCCATTCATGTGCGTCGCTAATTTTTGTGTCAATTGTCGCTAAACACAGATGTTAGAAATATCTGTGAATATCTAACATTATCCGTCTGTCCGTTTTAACCTTTAAATATCCGTTAAAACGGATAAAATCCGTTAAAACGGCAGGCCTGATATATTGTTATACGGCAGAATTTTATAACATGATTAAACTTATTTTATAAAAGCAGCTTAACTTCAGAACTTTGAACACATTAACGAAATTAACTGTACTCTGTTCTTGTACCAACCTAAAATACTGCTGCTAAAACTTAATGTCCTGAACAGGAAAGTTATTTACAAGAATACTTGTTAAATTCAGTCTTACTTAGTTTACACTGTATTTAAAATGTTTACGTGTAAAGAAATAATTTCCAACACTTGCAATTAGGTATCACAATTCACAAATTCATCATTCCATTAGACCCTCATGTAAACTTGTCATGTTTAAGTCTTTACAACACACTATAGCCGACTTGCTGTTATCGCCCCCTCCAAGTAATTTGACTTCTCAAAAGTGAGACAGAAACACATTTCCATTTAAATTATTTGTAGTACTGTTTTTAGAAGACCACCATTGTGTAATTTAATTCAATTTTATAATGAACTGCCCTTTGACACTTAAAATCCATAAGTCAGTGCTGTACGCTCCTGAACCAATAGCCATATTAAGCCAGGTTACAGCACGTGTACAGTACTGTGATGCTGCCCATCTTGTTACTTTGAGGTGGTCTCCATTTTAACTATCACTACAGCAAAAATATTACTATAAAGGAACACTTATGTAACATTGCCTAACACCTATGTCGTTGGGAATGTAGACTATGTTTCCAGGTGCAGATACCGTATTTTGGCGTTTATAAGCAGTGTACAGGTATAGGTCGCACCACCAATTTGATATTAAAAAATAGGAAAAATAAAAATCTTGTGTACAGGCCGCACAAAACTTATTTTTTATTTGTGTGCCCGAGTGTTCACGTATGGTAGGTAACATGTGGCAACACCACAGTACCAGATATGCCTATGACAGTTAGTGCAACCTTGCTAGTCTCTGCTACCGCTTCACTTCGTCTCTGGCACATCTTGAATAGAGTCTTACATTAGAGACAATGGGAAAGAAACTAGCAATGTACAAGACTAACTTCAAATGCAAGTTGTAAACTATGCATTTGAACATAGAAAACAGGTGGCAAAAAGAAAAATTCTGTGTTGACGAAAAAAATGTTTGACATAGGTGCAAAAAAAAAAGTTAGAATTTTCACCTAAACATAAACCTGCTTTGCAGGGGAAGAAATGCAAATATCCGAAACTTGAATAGGAGTTGTTTCAGCATGTGCTTGTTAGAGACGCAACTGATTTTCTGTAACTACAGAAATGCTTTTGTTTGAAGCAAGAAGAATTGCGACGAGGCAAAATACTTCCGTGGCTGAATCAAGGCTAGCTACGGCTGGTTACGACGATGGAGGCCCAATGCTTAATGTTTACATCCCGCCTCTTCATAAATCGTCAATTTTAGTATTTAAAAAATGTGCGGGAAGAGGGGGAACAATATGATGACGCCAACAATGTTGAAGTTGATGATAACAACAACGCAGATGATGATGGCAGTAAAAGTGAATAAAATTTCAAAATGTGATGTGTAAAAATTACTGCATACCTTATTGTTAGCTTAATGAGAGTTCAGAATTTATGGTTCATGTTGTTGTACTGGTAAGGGTGTGATTTTGCTTCGTTGGTATTGTGTCGTCAGCTGCAGTCCTAAATTTTTGATTTGTGGTGGTCTCATTTTGAAATGTTTGTGGATATGTGTCCATTTTTTTCCAGGTCAAAGCATTTGCATTTGTTCATTTGCTGTGTGGTGTGTGATTGGCTGCACGGTTGTGGATGACGAAGTGTGGCGATTTGTAGGGGAAGGGTGGGGTGTTTGGCAGAGACAGCCGACGTCGCCACACGCGGCCACTTCATCTGGAAGAGCCAACCAGAGCAGTTGTAGAGAGTCATAACTGTGATCTGATGGGGATGGTATCAAATGCCGAGCCGATGGTTTTAGATCTTGGTTGAGTTTGGTGATGATTTCTGGTATGTATTTTCGTTTTTGTGAAGACAATAAGCAGACATGGACTTCTCTTCCACCCTTTGGAAATCAATGATATTGACGTTCATGATCGGATTTGGCAACTTATTGTCGCGTAAGTATGTGTGGAGTTTGCAGTACGAGAACGCCGGAATTAGAGGTATGTGCTGTTTAACCGTACAGGTGTGTCACCTGTGTTCTTGGTGTTTCTTCGGATCAACAGACAGCTTGGTCAATTCGTGGTGAAGGCGTAACTATTGATGATGTACAGACTTTCGTTGGAATTGAGCGACGAGGCATTGAGGTTTTACTACAGTTGCGAGAGAAAAATCACTTGAATGGGAACTGTATGAAATAGTGTGAAATAGCCTTTTACTGTAACTTTTACATTTTTTTTATTGTACAGGTACTTTTCTTGAGATATTATATAATTGATGATATTATGTTAAAGATGGAACAATTTGTATGTCAAGTGGATGGAAAAGACTGACTATTCAGTGATTTCTTATAAAAATATGTTTTTTGATTACCTTGAGATGATGCCCCTAGTGAGGCAAAAAAGATTTTTGTGATTATTTGTGCTTTTGCCCTCTTGGTTTAAACATATACTGTGAGTCATCTGAAGACAAACCTAGAAGTCTTGGACATCCAACAGAACCATGACCCCCAGAGGATCCCATCCCTGCAATAAATCACGCTGTGGTTCCTGCACTATACATCTATCCCCCACTTCTTTCATCAGCAGACTTACTGATCACACATATTCCATACTGGGCTACAACTATGCAACAGAAAATCTGATTTACTAACTACAGTGCAAATACTGCACTGCAGAAAACATAGGCCTCACCACCAACATACTACGACAAAGAATGAATGGTCGCAGAGCAAACGAAAAACATGTAAGTGGACTTACTTGACAAACCTGTCACAGAAAATACTGCATCACAAAAACAAAACTTTTTACTCCTGTTACAACACAAACGTAGTAAGAGCCGTATCACCCTCAAACTATAGATTAGAACTAAGGCACTGGGAACTGGCCCATAAAATATTTTAACTAAATCTCGATATCACCCAGGTCACAATACCAGATAAAATCATAGGAATAGAATACCCTACGCTCCCACATCTCTTCAAGTCACATTCCAGTTCGCTCCCTGGCCGTTAGGGCAACAAACCACACTTTCATAGCCGCCATTACTCAATGTGCCACAACTCTCCACTTGATGAAGCTTGCCTAAGCCAGCGCAACATAGTGCAACAACATGTTCATCATTTTGTATGTGAGCCACTATCAAGTACCAGCCTGTGCATACCTCTACCCTCTGTCTATTTATTTAACTGGTTAACCTAGCTGCAAAAACATTTTTCACATACTCTATTTGTACAAATTTAGTGATTGTAGTGCTTACTGAATGTGAGTTGATGCAGTAAACATACACAGTAAATAAACTTAAGTGTTATGCGATTAGAGGTTATGTGGTTGTAGACACGAATGTTTAACTGTCCCGTTTTTAGTGCAAGATCATAATACCTTCCACATTACCTATTTCGGAAAACATAGTGTTCCTGCGTTGCTGCGAGAAACAAGTGTGTTTAGATGTGTTTTTTAAAGAAAACAGTGAAGTCTCTAATCATACTTTTCTAAGGGACCCTCCCCCCCTCAAAAACTTAATGTAACCTCAACAATTATTTTCAAATATGTCCACCACATGAAAATATGAAGTTTAAATGTGTGCAGTGAATATAATTTCTGCATTCAGCACACCATTTCTTAAACACTCAATTTAAAAAAATTAAAACAAAAGAATTTAAGAAAATATCTGCTGGTACCACTTCAACAACACATATTCAAGTTCTTTAAATTTAAATTCTCTTGTTTTTTTTTTTTAATCCGAGCCAAATTTGTTTGCATGTCCCCGTAGCTTTTATTTTTCTTGCAGACGATCGTGTTTTCGTGTTTAATGGCAACTGTGTCAATCCGAAACATTTTGCAGAATCAACACTTTTCACCAGGACATTTCTCGAATATTTCTCGATTTCTTCTATTATTTTAAAGTGTTCTTTAAGTGTGCGAACAAATTTTTAAGGCCGTGACATTGTTACAGCAATAATTTATGAACACACATTTCACAGGCCTTACAATGAAAATACTGTACCCCACTTGAACAAAATTCACAAAAATGTTGCAATCAAAACAGGAAACATAAGATACGTATTTATATGGAAAAACTTAACCTACACCCTCTGTTGCCTTCGGCTTTACTCCGAAGTGCACAAAATGGCAGAAGAAAATTCCTGACCTTGCTTTAATTTATTCACTAAACTTTATTGAAAGCAATAAAAAAAAAATTAAAAAAATAAAAAAGGAAGCACTTTCTGTATTAACATTTGAACAAAATGAATTTATAAACAATATGTGTTCAATATCTATTAAAAATAATTTGGATAATGATTAAAAAAAAAAACATTTCCTTTATAAAAAAATTAAATTTCACTGTTGGTGAAAACATGTATGATGTTCGTCAAACTAAAATACAGCGATGTTTGTGTTTACATTACTGTATGTACAACCTACAGTACGTGAACTCTTTTTAAAATAAAATGAACCATTGCAAAACATATTTGAAAAATAATGGTGAAATTTACAGTCAAAACAGTAAATGTGTCTTGTGCTGTTATGATACTACAGTATTTTTTTTTGTCATTTGGGAAAATGTCTTAACAGTCGATGCAGGAAACTGATGCGTTAAGAAACGAGTAATATAGATTTTTTTTAAACATTGGTTACATACGCAATTTGTCGGGTCAATGAAAACTACCGATGGACGCAGGAAAACGAAAGAAACGGGAACGATGCAATGAGGATCAACAGTAATTTGTTTTCATCTTGCCTAGGAGAAAAAGATTTTAAAAAAATGCAGAGAAAAAATTATACTATTCCCAGAATTTATTTCCGGGATTCGAGATGCCGCACAGACATACAAAAAAACAAAATTTTTTACTGTTTTGTATTCATTAAATACACTTACACATTTGTACATAATCATGTCGCAATTCAATGCTATGACAGGAACTTTGCAAAATGAACTACATATAAACGTGTTCACATACCTCTACTTCCTTTGTCTCAGAAGCAAATTTGGATGTGTCTAGCTCTTCATTGTTCTCCTTTTCTTTGCTGCTGTTAGCAACAGGCTTCACAGTCTGCACAGGAGGATGGCCGTCTCCACGTCGACCTACACACCAACAATTCCATCACATTTCGTACAACTCGCCTATTACTTTATACACAGCTACTGCAACTTTGACTAGTTTTTCGAAGAGGCATCACATAAATCTGACCTGCACACTTGAGCCTACAATCACCTATAATTTTCATTGATAATTTATTATAAATCTGATTTTACATGTTTATAACTCTGAAGAAGTTGCTCCAAAAGTACAAAAGTACCTCTTTCTCAACTAGGGAACACTTTCAATTCCAGAGTCCATAGCCATATGTGTATTGCAAAACAAACTTTTCGCTGATGTGACGAAGATGCACCAGAGCACAAAGCAGTTTGTATCCGTGCATACTGAGCAATTTGTGTGTGTTACTACACTTCAATTGCAGGAGTGGTCACACAATCACTAGGCACAAATTATACAGATCACCAATTATGCAACACAAGTACGACATTCATTAAAATAGTGTTACCTACAAGTACCACATGCAGAAACCAAAACTGTAAATTGAGGATTAGGTCTTGTTGACAGCATAGTGATTAGGGATGGTGAGAGACAACTAGACACTACGACAGAAAATGGGAGAGAAAAGGCCAAAGCCTTTGTTTCGGAAACTTTTAAAATTTTCACACACACTCGAGTTCGCCCCTTGGCCGCTAAGTGTATTAGTTACCAAAGACCATCAACTGCCCACAATACTGCAACGTGTACCGTAATCATTCCCCTCCTCAGGAAGCTAGCTTGGCCAGTGAAACATCAAGATAATGCAACCGTGCAAAAAAAGTGTTGCTCATCTGTGTTTTACCTGCTAGTACGATTCTGTGAGTACTTAAGCACCTCTGTCTACATATTTAAGCCATTTAAAATTAAATAGTAGTTTACATCAAATGGTACTTACTGTATTTTGAGAAAATGTAACTTATGTTTTGGAGCAATGAGGCATTAATATTAAAAGTTATATATAAAATCTATAGGTTTTACAGTTTTCCTCCATTTACACTTTGTCCTCAATCACACAATTTTTGGCTTGTCACTTAAAAATTGTAAATAGGGGTTTCTCTGTCAACATATATAATAACTCATTTACACTTTCCCCTGAATTACATCACTTTCAGTTCTCCTCTTGAAAAGGGTATTTCCACGGTTCCTTTAAATAAGTAATCAAAATATATTTTATGTGATAGTACTCAATATCATCCGAAACCAATTCCAGCCTGTGTCCTGGCCAGCCTATATGACCACTAATAAAGTATAAAAACAAAATGTTTTCTATACAAACACAAAATTTCTACAGCTGGTCAGCTTCAGCCTATGTAGTTCTATGCGCTTTATTTTAGTTTTTGCTATATAAGTGTTCCAAATTACTGTATTTACTCATAACAGCAGTCATCATACAATGTGCAAGATAATGGATTGAGATTACCAATTTTTTTCATGTTTACTGTGCACCTTACAAATCTTTCCTTTATTTTTTGGAAAATATACAAGGTCAATCTATAGACGAATAAGTATGAAAAAATCTGAACAATTACACATTATTTTGCACCAAACAATATGTTCAAGAAATTTTCTTTTAATACCTAATAATGGCACACCCTAATTCTGAGCCAAAACTGTTGCCAAAAATGTGTGGCTATTATGCAAATACTATATGTATTGAGTGACAGATGTTATTTTCAAGGAGGCCCCCCTCCAACTATGTATATGTATACATGCTATTCATGGTAAAGTGAGCATTTATATAACTCTGATTAGAGTCTTCATTTCAGCCAATGTGCTTATTATTCCCATTTGTTAAAGAAACACAGCAGCGTCAATAACATTATCTATAATTTTTTCCATGCTTGACAAACCAGTCGCAGCACATTCTGCATCACGCAAGCTAAACTTTGACTTCTGTTTTAACACCGAAGTAGTAAGAGCCCTATCACCCTCAAACAAAATATTGCAAATACTATATAGGTTATTTAAAAAGGGGCAATTTTGTCAAGGATTTTGTCGTAGGATGCATAGTTTGAGATATTTTAAAAAAACCAAGCTCAGAACTAAGGCGCTGGAAACTAGCCTACCAGTACATTACTAAATCTCGACAACCCCTAGGTCTTAACATCAGATAATTGTAACCACAGCACCAGAATACCACTACGCCCCAAAATCTCTTCTTTTTTTTAATTTTCCTGTTGCACCCTAGTTCACTCCCTGACAGCTAAAGTAACCAACCATGCTTCTATCGCCGCCATTTCTCAGTGTGCCTGAACTCGCCGCCTGAAGCTGGCCTAGCCAGAGAAATATCAAGCAACCACGCACCTGCGCAAATGTGTGTTCATCCTTTTATATGTGTAAAACTTTCAAAAAGTACCAGCCTGTGAGTACCTCAACATTCTGTCATTTCATTCAGAAAGTTAACCGAGGTCACAATGAAAACATATTTTAATTATTACTATTCTTGTTAAGATGCCCTTCCAAATCGCTCATACAATCATTGTTCTATACTTTACAGTTAGAGGTACTGGATACGATGGTTGCATCAGAAGGCTATATCTCATGATAGTGAAAAAAGTTGTATGCAATTAAGGGAGGCCACCCTTATGTTCTGTATGTTGGCAAACAATTTAAACTATGTTTTAGATCTCAACAACCATAAAAAAGTTCATGAAATTGAGGTTTCATTCTTAACCTTCCAATATTTTGCACCTAACCAATCACTACATGAGCAAGGAATTTAGAAGTCTAGCAACTTTGTGTGTTCATGGAGCTCCTTGCTGCAACTTCACATTGTGTGCAGTAGAACCCAGTTTTTACGTTACCAATATTTTTATGTTTTCCTGCTACTTACACCAATTACTGTCGGTCCGTTTTATCTCCATTTGTTTCTATGTACAACATTCCAGGTTTTTTCAAAACTCAATATTTCTATTTCCCATTATTTACACTTTTTCTTTAAGTTTGTTTACACTCTGAAAACGAGCAACATGCACAGATATATGTATAAAATTACTGCAAACTTCAACGTCAACTGCAAGGTGATAAACTGTTCTGGTCGCGTACATGTTTACAATTTGGAACTAGGCCACTCGACACCAATTTGTTGACTTGTGGTTACTTGTTCACGTGACAGCACAACTGGTTGGTCACAACTTGTACGAAGTTGCACCAAGATGCTCTCCTTCACATGATAGCAAAACTGGCTGGTCGCAACTAACACAAAGTTACTCTAGTTCATGTTACAGTGTGGCATGCTGACTAGAACTCACAATTGTATATTTTATTGGTATACACGCATCTACAGTTGCTTTGTATACTAACTCGGGTAACGTGAAGTTAATGTTCTGGGTGTAATTTCTGTGACAGAGTATTATTAATGCAAAGTGGCAAAATAATTTCCAATTTATTCAAAGCGGAAATTGTAATGGCATGCACTGAAATGTCTACAGAGCTGAAAGATTTCCAGTTGATGAAAAACTTGACATTTTAAAGTTGTGTTCAACATCGCACCGGGACACGTGTATCCTTTGATAATGCCTATTCCTACAAAAAATAAATCGTAAAAATTGTTCAATTATCGAAGAGAGTTCTGTGACTTACAGGTTGTTTGAGTGTCAAATTACAATCAACTGGGCATTATTTTAATGAATGATGCGAGGGTGCAAGAGAACAAATGTACCAATTAACAATGTTTTATCATCTGAAACGGTACCAGTCAAAGTAAGCAAACTAGAAGCTGGAAATTTTCATCCCTCAAATGGTTGGTTCAACTGCTTTAAACAAACACATAACCTTGCTTATGGGTTGGTCCAGATTCAGTATTTTACTACTTAATTTCTTTTACTTTCAATTTTTTCAAAGAAAATATAATTCTTGGGTGTGGCTTTACAGGTTTAAGAGTTTATTTATTGTGAAAATTGTTCATTTACATTTTTAATAGATATATTAATGTTACATTAATACAACTTAATAATCAAAGCCTTTTCTGCATTTGCCACTTTATACACTTCCCTGGTTTTTACACCATTTTTTGCAGGATCCCTTGAATAGTGAAAAAATGGGGTTCTACTGCAATTCGTCAAAACAGGATGTTTTTAAAAACGTTTTGACTGTCTACAATCCATAACACTTTTCACACCAATGAATCTCTAGTGGTGATAAGCACAGTAACCTTTCCCAAAATAAAACATTATTTACAGCACTTCCCACACTCAAACTCTGTTCAGTAGAAAGAAATGCCCAGTGCTGACATGCTTGAGTATCTTAAAATTTTTAAGTTCAAGTCCACATCTCTCTTGGCAAACTTTCAAGGGTCATTTTCTTAAATCTGTTTTCACTACAAGTACATATACATACCAACGTTGTAAAATTCCAATGTTCCAGTTGAATTTTTTGATCATAAATGAAGCATGTCGCACACAGCACAAAATTATCATTGCAGAATGCTACTGCATCATAAATGCAAGAGTACCTTTATTCTTACCAATCATAGTGTACACTATCACATCCACACTACACTAGACCCCCGATTTTACGAATACTCACGGTTCCTCTCATCGGATTCGTAAAATCGCTACCTTCGTAAATTCGATAGCGGCTTATGTTTGCCCTCCCCCCCCCCCTTTTCCCATAACAGAAAATTTTAAAATTGCATTTTTTCTGCAAAGTGTCTCTAGGCCCCGACTTCCATAGCGTTTTGCGGGAAATTAATTAATGTAATAATGTAAACATAAATTGATATCAGTAGCCAGGCGTCACACTGTTGAGCTGTAGATATGACCGACCCTTGTCCCCAAAAAATGAGAAAATCGAGATTCCGAGTGTCTTCTCTCGAGCGAATAGCCCGACTCCCGTAGCATTTAACGGAAAAATAAAGCAAGTGATAGTTTAAATATAAATTTATATCAATAGTCAGGTCTTATGATCAAAAGAACACCGCTAAACAATATATATGACCAATCCTTTTCCTAAAAAAATGAGAAAATCGAGATTCCGAGTTGTCTTCTCTCTAGCGAATAGACCGACTTCCGAAGCATTTAACGGAAAAATAACGCAAGTGATAGTTGAAATATAAATTTATATCAATAGGCAGACGTCTTACGATCAAAAGAACACCGCTAAACAATAGATATGATCGACCTTTGTCCTAAAAAAAAAAAAAAGAGAAAACCGAGCTGTCAAGTGCATTCTCACAAGCGAATAGCCCGATTTGCGTAGCGTTTAATTGGGGGGGGGGGGGAAGTAGGCATTCCTTACTAGTAAAATACCCTTGTAAATTATTCACCAAAGAAAGAAGGAATAAGCGGATGTATTTATTCATTACGCAGTTTTATATAACTTACCGTAAAACCATTCCCTCGACGTTGTTGTTGAATTGTACAAGAACGTAGATACTAGTAGCGTGTAGAGCGGACAGATAGCGCAACTGTACGAACGTTCACAAGATGGCAGATAGATAGCAGCACCGTAGCATATACCGACGTTGTTCAAAAAATCCTTTTTTGTGACGTTCTTACGTAAAATCGTCGAGAATTACATGTATAAGTGATTGAAAATAATCACTTTCACAGTCAGTATATACAGTAAAAATAAATTAGGAGTTCCGGGATTACGTAATACACGAACGTCTATTTATTTTCTAAGTTCGACATACCTGGAGACAAATGTTTCTACACTAAGTGAATAGGTAGCGCTATTAACGTGCTCACTTGTGAAACGCACATTTTATGACACGCAGTAACGCATTGTTTAAGCAAATTATGCGCCAAGTTTATTGTTTTAAGTACGTATGGTGTTAACGCAATAAAGAAAAATATCACGCTAGCTATTATTTATAGGGTTAGTGTAAAAAACTAAAACTCATTCGGCGCGAGACGAGAGATATATGACATTGTGAAACAGCCTAGAAGAAGGCTGTACTACAGTTAAATGAGCATATGCGCATGCGCTGGAACTTTGCGTCTATAGTACAACCTCAATGTAGATCCTAATACGTTGTCGTTGGAGAGTGGAGTCAGGCCGGCTTGGCACAGGCGAAGCCACCGCCGCCGCGCGGTTTTCAAACTGTCACTGTCACATTTTTTAACGGATTTTCACTATTTTTGTTTTATTTTAAATATTGTGACTTACCAAGTAATAACTGCAACTCTACAATTCATATTTTAATGCCGTGAATTAGATACAGATTGTATTCGTATAATCGCTACCTTCGTTAAATCCAGGGTTCGTAAAATCGGGGGTCTAGTGTACACACAATCTTCCCAATGGAACTACGTGATTTTGAAATCTTGTCTCGTATGTTATATGTATATTAGGACTGAGGCGATACCGGTTCCCATTTATCGAAACTGGTTGATAATCTGTGTCTTTGGTGACTAAAAATAAATAAATAATAAAAAAATAAATAAATAAAAAGCAGCTATACTAGCACATCGTAGAAAAACACTCGTCAGATAATAGTAATGAATCATCGCATCATTACAAAAAAAAGGGCCATAGTACAAAATAATAAAATATTACTGTATATGCATATGGTAAACATACAAAGACATCTACGTGCGCTCTAACATACTGGAGGACAAGGCATGCAAGGCATCATCTGGCCACCAGCGCATGTTGCAGCGAAAATGTTTGGTGGCCATGCCAACCTTGCCACGGTATAATACTGGCGACTTTTTCTTCATACTGATTTGGAAATCAAGCCTCTTCACAGTCAACTATAGCGTCTGGATCATACATGTTGACTTTTTGCCATAATTTGTACCTAACCTAAAAATGTGATTACAGGTTTGTAATGTTATGATACATTCTGAGAAAGTTTTTGTACTTGTTTAGTTAGTTAAAAGTTGTTTAATTGCAGTTATTGGTATGTCCGAGCAAAAAAGTGATGTGTGGAAATTTTTTTAAGTTCGTGGTGTATAAGAAAGGAAGGCTTTATATAATATTTGCAAATGCCTAGTTTCACGAGCTTGTACATCATCATGGTCATATAGTACCACAAATTTAAAAGGGCAAATTGAAATTACACATCCGTTGCAATGTAAAAGATTCAATTTGCTACAAATAAAGTTTTCAATGAATACATCAACAAAAATTGCTGCTTGCAACGAAGCCATGGACAGTACGCATATTGCAAGTACTTCACAGCAAAATTCGCGTGATGTGGCTACTACTAGTACTTCACAGCAAACTTCATGTGATGTGGCTACTACAAGTACTTCACCGCAAACTTCATGTGATGTTGGTGCATCTTTGCTTTGAATTTAAAAATTAAATACTACAGAAAAGCTGTACGAGCATTATGAAATATTTACAATAGCCTATAATAGTCTACATTCTTAAGAAAGTGTTTCATGTGTAAACAAACTTTTGGTATTATTATACCCAATATTAAAACAGTTATGTACTGAAATCGAAATCAGTATTGACAATATCGTTAACTACGTATTGGTAGTGTCGGAATCAGGTCGAAAGAACTAGTGTACATTCCCTTTCCTTGTATTGTCACAACAGCTGGCATGTCTAAACTTGTTCTGTTACTTTTTACTTTCCAATAACATGTAACCACAAATGGAAACAATTTGCAACCATTATTGTCACTGCTGGCATTTGTTGACAATAAAGAAAGTGTGGTTTCTGAACAGTACTTATGATACCTAAGACTCCACCATCCAATGTGCTTCACAACTGCAGTAGAATTTGTTGTGCGACATGAATATCTTTCTGTAATTTTGTAGTAAGAAAACACTGCTTTAAAACTGCCGATTTGCATGATCTGCTGGTGATAACAGTTGTGTTCAACAAAAAAACTGGGTAAAGTTATACTTTGCTCTACAATAACACAAATAAGTCTTTCAGAAGTTGCGAAAAATTATGTAAATGGTTTACACAGTCAAATAAAGAGACAGTTTTCTGAAGGATTTTAAGATATGACATGACACCTACAATAATCTCATCCGCAGTCTACTTTACAGATATTTCTGAAGACTGTAGACACAGATATTCTGCAATCTAAAAGCTCTGAAAATATTGATTTGTTACCCCACAATGATTATCCGAATTTGAAGACTTGTAAAAATTTCAGTACTGACTTTTGTGTTTAAAACTTTTCTGCCATAAAAACATCCAATAAACATTACATATAATACAGTGTAGTAAACACATAGAAACAAAACGCAAATAACCAAACACAAACATGAAACAGGAATCTATGGTATTTCTTTCACAAGTTTGACATTAGGCACGTTTGCTTTTATGGAATCACATACTTTTAAGTACAGTGTATTGCTGCAAAATAAAATAAAAAGCTAAAAACAACAAAATGTAGTAGTAAATCCATAGATTTTAATGTAGCATCTGTACTTCAATCAAGTAAATTATTTATTTATGATAAATCTGCAGCACTTGACATCTCTGCAACTCAATTTCAATGTCCTAAAAAAATACAAATTTCCCCCCTCAATTTAACTAACTTTTTGGAAAACATCAGTGTACTTGGTGCAAGAAACCAGTATTGCAAATAGTATGTTTCACTAACAATGTAACACACACATGCCTAGTAATTTAGTAGCCGATTTTCACAAGTCAGTCAAAATTTCGCAATCGGAATTGTATTTTCACCTACTTCCAGCTATGGTCTTTCACAGGTTTTATTTACTCAGAGAATTTTTTAATGTTGTGGTATATCAACAGATGCAATAATTTTCAGTGCTGTTGAAAAGGTGAGGACAATTTGTCTGTACACTATTTTTAATATTTTCACATGAGGTTTTTTATCAAAACAAAGGTAAACATGAAAGAATTCAGTAGAAATAACAGCTAAGTATTTGTAGAAGATCTAACTCTACTTGTATTTGCTTAAAATCATTCCAGTAATTTACATCCTGTATGTAAAATGTACTTGTGCTCGTAAGTTTATAATTATATTTAGAACTGAAGTCCATACCATTTAACTCATTCACTCCCATGTCCGACTATGGTCGGATAGCATTTTGTAGGTTCACAATCCCGTATCCGACCAAGGTTGGATAATGACACAGCAACTCTCGGAGTGCATCTGTTGACGACGTAGTTCAAACTTACACCGCTAGGTGGAGTACTACACAGTACATACGTTCTCTAGTTCATAGTTCATGCGCTACATGGCACAAACATTCAGTATTTTCCAGTTTTTATTTACATATGTATCGGCAAGTGTGCGCGCCCAAGCACGTTTTTACGCTGTAATAATGATTCGGCGAAGTAGTAGAATTCGTGAGGCGAGTGAAAAACTCAGAAATAAACGCAGAACGAGTTTAGTTGAAGATGATGCTGCTGATGATGTTTATGAAGACTCTGATGACGATTACATCCCAATTGACAGCGATTCAAGTGAGGCAGAAGAAGGCGAGTCTCGCGTTCGTCCGATTCCACAAACATGTATAGGTAACCTATACATGATTTCTAGGGCCCTGTCATTTTCGCGAATGGTGGTTTTACGATTTTTCACGCGAAATTACGATGATTTTCACGAATTGCACGAATAATATCAAAATGCTACGAGACGCGATTTTTTTCGCGAAAATATGCTGTTATCCTAACCTAGATACAAACATCGGCCATAATTAACAGTACTACATAGTTTGATTTATATTCGCACCGT
>PNEQ01083463.1:0-16141 GCA_003012365.1 Medauroidea extradentata | reverse complement strand
AGCGAAACTCATTCTTACGTAATTATAGTAGTATAGAGAAATACGATATTTAGTTATGCTGTCAATAAGTTGCAGTTCCTAAAACATTATATACGTTTTTAAAATCCACAAACACGAAACGTGCGCGACAGTGGTGAGGGAAAATACTACTTGCGTAGTAGGGGCAGGCTGCACGTGAATACCAGCAGCTCTGCTATCAGCCGGGCGAGCTGTCCGCGCGGTATCTGGCAACACTGCAAGGGCAGCGCGTTAGATTGCCCGAGGGGAAGAGGGGAGGATTGTCAAGCACTCGCGTGGTTGAGGAGCAGAGTAACGTGACCCTTCCCCTCCGAAGCTATCTCGCGACTGAGCCTTGCCTGGAGCGACCGTCAGCTAATATACAAGTTAGTGGCTTAGGAAGGAGTCACTCAGAAGCCTCCTCTACCATATCATAACGTCAGATTATCGAAATTAAACTGTGACTGTTTTTCACTGGTAGACCCGCACCTTAAGGGGGTTGTTTCCTAGATACATTTATTCAGGTTTTGTCATCTTGTAACTATTTTTTATGATTTAATTGTGTAATTCAGAACCCACCGTAAAAAGGAGCAGTAAGTAATATAATTTGTTCAGCATAAGTGAGTATTCTAGGTCAAGAGATTTACTGATAGCTGCAGGGAAGCTGGCAGCGGCAGTGTTTGAACATACTGAGTAAACACGCTGTAAAAAGCACTGGATTGCACATACGTCACGAATGTGAGGGTGTGACCGCAATGCTACTCCCACACTGGCAATGTCAACATGCAATTAACCGAGACAACACGTAGGTGTGAAGTGTCACACGAACTATATTGGAGAGTTTCGAAAAAAAAGTGTTCATAATGCGAATATTATCGTGGTAGTGACATTCCACACAAACCTCCGTAAATTAGTACACTGATCGCACGAGGTATAGTGTCGTAAAACACGTACCTAGCAACATGTTACAACACATCTGAAGCGCTTTGAGCACGACATGCGGGGGTGTTAAGGTCGTTTGAAGTTCCAGGAACCGGCGACAATATTGAAGCGAGCCCTACTTTAAACTGGCAAGCAGTCAACACCCTCGTTCTGGGAATCAGGCCGTAAACTGTTCAGCTACTGGAAGCTATCGGTATTCATTAGCCGGCACTTGTACCAATTGAAGCAAAAGTGCTTTTCATCAGGCGGCGTGTCCGATTGGGCCTAACCCCCCTCCCCCCTTCTTTTGCGCAATTCTGTGAGGCTTGTTGGCACGGGAATAAACGTAAAGCGTTAAAATCCTGTTGTTACCAATTCTGAGTCACACTTACGAGGTCACTTATTCGACCCCAATCAGCTTCTTTAAAGATGTCTTTCCTTTCATTCCAAGTGCATTGATATGCCTTCCCAGTTTCCAGCTCTAGTCTCAAGATGAGCACGCTGGAACAGCTGCCGACTACCGCACGCCTTAAATGCGTTGCAGTGTGTTCGTAAATACGTTTTATTAAGGAACTATTCCACGTCTGCCCATTGTGCCAATGTATGAAAAGGAAACACTGCGGACAAAGGCGGAATGACACAATACTCATTAAAAATACTACTTCTAAGCCCGCCAACATAACTACAAAAAAAAAAGTATTCTCATACTGCCGTACTTCAAAAAGCACTAACATAATTTTACTATACATACTTTCCACCAATAAAATTTTACAGGTTATGGGGCATATTCCCTGACCAAGTTTGGGATACTCGTACATTCGTTCCCTTACTCTCAGTATAAAATAACGGCAAAGTATTGTAAAAATTTCGTGCAAGACTCAGAAATATCAGTTGCTAGAAAGGAAATACTACAACTCAAATATTACAACTAAGCGTAAGTCTAGTGACATTTTATAACTTACTTGTTTTTTTTTTTTCCGCACTACTAACTGAAGCGCTTGGTAGCGCGATCAGCAAGATGCGCATTCCACAACCAGTGCTAAGGATAGTCACGTGTTCGAATCTCCTGGTGGTAATTTCAATATTGGCAAGTAAAGTAATGTTATCTTTCAGGATATATGTGCGCGAATATTAGATTGCATTACGCGTCTTGGGGTATTCTTCCGCACTATGTCAAATTGTTTATTATTAAAAAATTAATTTTCTTTGAGCAAGGGAACGGTACCTCCAATATTTTACAACGTAGGTAGTCTACATGAGGTTATAGTTAATGGAGATATCTGGACTTGTAAAAACGACTGCGACAGCCATACACATTGCTGCAGTGTTTTTTAATATTACTATTAGTTGGTGGGGACTTAACATTACAAAATTTTCTAGCAAATACATTTACTCAATTATTCGATAATCCGACTTACACTTGTGAAAATGACTGAAAAGTCCGCCGGCTGACGAACCGCAAGAGATAAATGGCGAAGGAGTTTAGGCAGGAGCAGAATGGAGACGAAGTGGACGCTGAGGAAACGCGGCTTGCAATATTCGTCGTCGGAAAAATGTCCAATGCGGGTTGAAATAAGTGGACTAACCAATGACCCGTCCACGGTCGCAGGCTAGGAGTAAACTAAGAGGATCATTCTGCGTCATGCCGGTGGTAAGTTACAGATGTTGGTCGCGCACTGTGCTCCCCATAGTTCCTAGATCCTGAAACATCTGCTAGGCGCCTCCTTCACCTGGAACTCTGCTTCATTTCCGTGACGAATGGCTGATCTTCAGATTTACTCTATAGAGGCTCTCCCCGCTGTTTTCCAGGGCCGAACTTCTGCTGCCGCCTTTTGTGCAACACTGCAAGTCTTGTGTTTACAATTCTCTTTTGGGATAATACATTCAGATGAACTCAGATCCACCAGCTTAAGGCATTGCTCCCTGTTTCTACTGTTTTCACAATATTTCACGATATTTTTACAATATTTTCACAGGTCTAAACGAGAGCAAGTATCAAAAATCTGGTAGGCAGTTTTGTTAAAAAGTTTGTCGCCATGCTGGCCGGTTTTTTAGCTAAACATGTAATCAACGAATTTTTTTAACTGAGCCCACCTCCGCAGCGTAGTCGGCGGATTTCCGGACTACAGTGCGAGAGGTTCTGGGTTCGAATCCCAGAATGGTCATGGATGTTTGTGTCGTTTACTCAGGTTTAGATAGTTTGTAAGTCGTCCCTTATTAAGCCAGTAATGACATAAATCCGGGCGACGTTAATAAACCCTTTAAATTAAAATAAAAATTTGCAAATTGACTTATTATTCGGAACAGTATAATATCTTAACTTAAAAAAAATTGACTGTCACGGTAAATACTACTTTAAACAAAACAGCCTCACATATTTGCATTATCTGCAAGGCCTTAAGCAAGTAGCTCACCTAGTAAAACGGTCTCACAGTGGTGTAGAGGTAAGATCGCCTGCCTCCTCAACAATACCGTCCGGGTTCGATCCTCGGAAGGGTCGCTCACAATTTTCGCATGGGGGAAACGTGACGGCCGTTGTCGTTGGCAGGCGGAACTTCTCGAGCCACTCCTGTTCCTTCCTCTCCTGCCAATGCTAATACTCATCTCTTAGAGCCCACGATTTTTGGTGAAAGGATTCAGCAACAGTTTGTTTCAATGCCTTACGTACATATCTGCAGCTATGCTTCATGGTTATTGGAAGAATGTATAATTGCACAGACGTGGCTCATTTGACTGTGCCGACAGAAACAAGGTTACTGTGAGACGCTGAGAGTTAAGAACAGCCAATCACTGACCTTGAAGCAGAGCTTAACATGTGCACATAAGGCATAGAAACAAATTGTTACAGAATATTTTTCACCCAAATTCGTGGGCTCTACGTCTCATATCTCGATCAGCGCTCAAGATCCCTGTGACCACATATCTTCATTCATCTCACATATACTGCAACAATGCTTTGACTACACTAATACGAGATACCTGGCTAAAATCACATTGCCGATGAGAGAAGTAAGCACCCGCATAAATTTGACCGTTTACCAACCGACGGCGGAAAACGCCCCTTGCCAAACTAATAATACTGAGGTTCCTAAGCTGTAGTAGCGCAGACTACGTGCTACGTCAAGGGGAGATGTCGCCCAACACGCGGGCAGAGCGTATATACGGCGGGCGTGATTTACCGGTGGTTCCCTGCTGTCGACGGCATTGTGCGGCGCGGCTATTATGCGGCAGAACACTGGCTGAGGGAGAGATAACCCCGGGCTTGATGGCTGCTGTCACCGGCGCAGATAATGGCGTAATGGGTCGGGCCGACGACGCTAGGGGCTGTTCCACCCCATCTGACCAGGACACGAGGTGCACGCACACTTTTTGTTTCCTACAGGTTCCATTACCAGCGGCCGTCTAGCCATCCCTCTCTCCAAGCGGCACTTTCTCCCACCGACGCGGCCGTCGCAACACTTCCAACAGCACACCAGACGTCGCTGCACATTTACGTAATACGTTTAGCTTCCCCTTTCTCCCGCACCTCCTCGCAGTTCGCTGGACAAACGCCGCGCGACACAAACTCGGCGAGCGTGCGAACTCGCGGAAAATGCGCTTGGGAAAAGGACGAGGGAGCTACAAAAAAAAAAAAAAAAACAGAATTTTCTTCCCTCAACGAGTACACTTTTTTATATGAGCTTTTACGGTTTATACGCGCGCGCAAAAACCCACAAATGTAAATTACTGTTAAGAAATGTGCAAATTTGCCGTTATTATCTGAGAGCAGACTTGATTCCAAGTTGCTGTGCGCTCATCTGACTTCAGTTGTTGGCCGGCAGTTAGTGTGGCACGCCTGAAGTACTGTTTCAATCAATGTTATAAGGTCAACTGTAAAATGCCAACTTTCCTGTCAATCCGGGCACTAAAGAATCGAGCCAACAACTCGGAGACTGTGCGGATGATAGATCTGTGAAATCTAGCCGGTCTCCAAACAATAACGAGACATTGGAACGTCTGTAACTGAACCAGTCATTTGAGAAACAACATAAGTAAATTTTCTACCAAAATAAGTTGTCGGTGCTATAATTTTGTACAGAGGTCGTCAATGGATTATGGTGTTTCTCAAATGGCCTCATAGTTCATTGCCTTGCTACACTTGCAAATGACGCTTAATGTGGTTTAAGGATACGTATATTTACCTTTGTATAAAATTATAACACCCACAACACATTTTGGTAGAAAATTGACCACTGTTGTTTCTCAAATGACTGATTCAATTATTGTACGAATGTAGGTGAACATAAACGACGGCCGGCCCAGTCAAGCTGTGCCGCTGCAATGATAACTTGGTGAACTACACAGCAATGATACGCAAATATTTCTTTATTTCGAAGATCCAAAAAATATAGCTTCTAATATGCACGGCCTATTTTTAATTTAAACGACAGACGCATATTTTGGCGGGAGTTACTTTAATGCATAAACGCTAAGTAGTTTCAGGTAAAAAAAATAATACACGTGACAAGCCACAACTGTATTAGAGCAATTGGCTAAAATTAGAAACAAAACCTTCAGGCCTAAATTGATGATTTAAAAATTATTGTGTTTTGATGATTTCGAAATTGTAAATTCATCATGTCATCTTACAAGAACTACGAAAGGAGATTTTTTTTATTTGAGGAAAATGTCTTAAGTAATGCCAACAACACAACACTATCATCGCCGCCGCCGGTGGAGTTAATGGTTTGGACAAGGGATGAAGGGGGGGGGGAATTGGCGTAGCGGCTAGTTCGCTCGCCTCCCCACAAGGTCTGCAGGTCTTATATGCTTGTTATTGGACTGCAACAAGCGCGACAGTCTCTAGTCTCAACTCTCTAGCTCAACTCTCTTCCCCTGGAACACTTGTCTAGAGCAGCTAGAAGTATAGGATCGTGACCACGGAGTAGAGTGGGGCGGTGAAAGCGTCGCGCCACAGTCAGGAACAAGGACACGCCCCTGCTGGAGACACGATCTGTGACACAGCAACTCGCCGTCCTCCGCCCACGTGGAGGCCCTCCTCGCCGCTGTTCCCTGCCTCACACCCGTGCTTTCCGTCAAGGTTAACTCTACTACACGTTACCAACATAAACGAATTACTTATGGACGAGTTTGACAAGGGAATAATTATGCCGCCAGTTGAGCTTGTGTCGGTACAGGGGCTACGAACTTTGCCGAAATCTATACCGAGGATTCTCGAATGCGACGTCGGTAGGAAAAATTCCATCGCGTTGCGTTTAAATAGTAAACTGAACTATATGTGCCTGCATCCAGAACGTTAACTGAGCTAATTGCTTGAATGCAATCAATTAAAACCTGAATAGGCCCCTAACGTCACAAATCTTGTTAATGTGACCGAGGAATTGTCACAAACGCAAACTATCACAAAGTCGCAACCAAAGTCTTAAAATGGCGACCTCGGAAGTGGGAAATCGACTCGTGAAACAACAACTATGTGGTCACATTCCTGAATCTTCGGCACCGACTTCGACAAAGTTCGTAGCCCCCTTACTGATAGCAGCGCAACTGGCGGCAGAATTTTTCCCTTACCAAACTAATAACATTGAGTTTCCTAACCTGTAGTAGAATTAACCGTATCGTGTTTCACGTCGACCTGCACCCACCCTGGCGCCTCAGCGGTCTTTGTACAAAATGTCGACGTCTCTCATTGACCTTACACATCTTGTCTGCCTAGTAAACACGTGTGGTAAATTATTAAAAGCTATATGTCACAGTAACCACAATATTCTGTGAAGCTTCTCTCACTCACGTGGCATCCAGAGGTGCAACAACAGGAAGAGGCAATGGGGTATATCGCCCCCCCCCCCCTCCAACCATGACTCTGTCAATATAGAAATTTTTCATGTTCTTTAATTATTAATACAATGTGTAATTTAAAGTCATTTTATGAAGCAAAACTCTAATATCCAAGATGGCGACCATTGTACCTCGTTATTAATGATGAGAATTAGAACAGCAATTACTATTACGTTTGCCCTTGGGAATTCGAGTTGTTGTAACCCTGGTGGCATCAATGAATTCGCGCATTGTCTTCAGATTTGTAAACAGCACGAATATGACGCGTCACGACATACTCTCATTGAATGATTTAGTTCGTGGTGCAGCCGTCCGCGGCATTAGCTCCGTGAAGTTACACCAGCAAGATTTATTTCCGTATGTGTTTAGTTGCAGCTGTCGGTTCTGGGAATACGGACTTTCTACACGAAAGATAAGAGCTTTTATCTATGAACATGGTTAAAAATAATATTTTTATGACTTTGGCGTCCGGTATGCTGCAGGTAAAAGAGGAAAATATAAGCGGTTCGCGATAAAGTGAGCACTTTGGAATACCATCGTATCTAGAACAACAATAAAACTAATATTTATTGTAACCTTGAAATAAACTTTTGAGTACGGTACGGCAGTAAGGGTGGTTTCTTTACGTTAAAAAGTTGATAGAAACTATAAATTATGTGACAGGAAAAAAGTAACTAGGACTTTAAAAGTGTTCATTTTATCCCGAACCAGTTATACAAAACGTAATCTGTAGTTCTGTCCTTTGGCTTTAATCACATGAAAATAATATATAGTTGCAGATCTAATTAGGGTGTTGGGATACAAAGAGCCTAGAAGCGCGCGGACTCTAGGCTGACTCTTCCTCACTCACCATGCGTATCTTCGCCTCTAAGCGCGAGCCACTCTAAACTACCAACTGTCAACTAATATTTGTTAAATTTTAGGAATCAAATGTGTTTGACTTTCATTATTAAGACTCTGGCTACATTACACCAGAAAGTGAGACTCGGTGGTTTATTTAAATTTATTATTGGTGGAAAACCTGTATCAGTCTAGGCTACACTGTAGAAACGTCCGGAATAGAACAGTGATAAATTACTTTGAATGGTCTCGGTTGCCGTAACAGAGCTAGCGTGCAAATAAATGTTTGTGACGTCAAAATTCTATCAGTGCGTATTGTATGCTCTAAAGAAGTTAAATTTTCAGGAATGAACTGAAAACCAGATTTACGACGAAAAATACATAAATACAAGATGGCGACATTACTTCCCCTTAATACGATCCTGGCGCAGAATGGACAGAAGGTCGACGGCCCGTCTGGGCAACGTGATCACAGCGGCCTTGAGGCCATGCGCTCCGCAGACATGCATTTCCTCTCTCTTGGGCGCAGCCGAGGTGCCAACTGGAATTACCTCAGAGAAGCTAAGAATACAGAAGCAAACAGAAAACAACGCGGCGCGGAGGAGCGTACCCAGATTTTTTTTTTTCGAGGAGTGGTGAACCTGATTTGGCTGTTGAAAGTAGTAGTGTAAAAAAATTCCTTGCAAGCTACCATAATATATGTATGTACATGCCCACACATACACACTATAGAAACAGTCTCAAATGAATATTATTAATTCGTAATGTAGGCTTTGTTGAATAATTTGTTAACCAAATATTTTGGAAGGGACTGCAGCCCCCCCCCCCCCAACTGAGCACCCCTCTCCTTTAGTACACGTGTCTAGGATTCACAACACGTTAGGGATAGGTAGACCCTTGGCTATGGGCTGTTACTGGCTGTCATAGATGACCCCATTGGTCCAACCTTTTTCACATATTCACCAGAAAGCATTGATTGGCGAATTAGTATCCGCAACAGTGTTGGCCAGTGCTTGTACGACTCGAGTTCTACACGCACGTTGTAGTTTTGCTTATGCGGTATTAGTCATTACCATAGAGGTAATATATAGGAGAGGGAACATGACGTCACAAATATGTGCTCAATATGGTCTTCAGAGTTTTAATATTCTTTATTTGTGTTTTCTCAGCGTAAAGATTAAATTGTGTTTTTTGAAACTCATGGTGTGCCTTTCAGAATACATATTTATTCATGTGGTTCCACCTATATCTAGGTCCAGAACCTTACTGTAAGTAGCCAATGTATCCAATATTTACTTTAAATGAAAACAGCTGTGTTTAGAAAAAAACACTAAACATAGTTTGCATTTATTATTATATGAAATACAGATGAAACTTGAACATGTGAAAATTGTAGTATGCTCTCCATAGTGTATAATACTCTATGTTGTACCAAAATAATCCAGCATAGCTGTGAATGCTAAGAAATTTACATTTTGGTTCTCAATGTAATTTCAAATCTCCAGCGCATATTTCACTAAAGTCAAGTGACACATGTTGAACACAAAATTTCGTATGCATATTTATTCTGTATAGAGGACACTCTATTTACTACAGAATGTTCGCCACCTTTGATGATACTGGCGATGCCTGGACGGTGCCGTTGTTTTCGCGGTCTCGCTGCATCAAATACGGCACTATAACATATTTGACTGCACCCGTGTCGTTACGACATGTCTCGTGAACAGCCTTTGTACGTACTATACTCTCTCAATTCACGCCTATGAACATGAGGTATTGATGCAGAAGGTCAGAGTTTCACGGCCGGCCCAAGGTAATCTGACGCCCTAAGCAAAATACTTGAAGCCACTCCCCTTTTTTTCTCTTTTGTTCTCACAAACCTTTCGCCTTAAAATCTCTCGTTTATTTCTGAATAATTTTCCTGACAGTTAAAATAACTAAAGAATTTCTAAATATTTTTTATGTCTATTGACTGGCCAACATTTTTATCTTTACACTGCCTTTAAACTTCAAATGGAACAACTCATGGAACTGTCACATTGAGACTATAACTAATCATTGCAATATCTAGACTAGTCAGAGTCTACGAACGTGAAAATTCGCAATACTAGTCAAATCGTAACTCGTAAATTGAACAGCATGAATGTACTTTTTTGACTTACATCAAATTCGAAACATGTCATTATATGTCTTATTTTTAAATGATTTTTCATGATCATTGACGTTAAACTATAATAATTCAGATACTTACAAAAACACTACCTAACCATATGTTCATTGATTTTCTATGATCTGATAGTAAAGTGTGTAACATCTGCATCAACCGTCCTGCTGCTCCCGGCTCCTTGGAACACTGAGCAGTCGTCTATTTCGTCTATCTATATGGTTGTGATGCGAATATAAATATGGGCTTACTTTAAAAAGCAATATCTGACAGTTATGAAGTGATATCATGACCTATATTTTGACTCAGTAAGTTTTCGCGAAAAGATTTTTGCACCATTTTGTTTCAATGTCTTACGTGCACATCTGCAATTCTACTACATGGTTATTGGATGTGTATATTTGTGCAGGGTCGTCTTTAATTTGACTGTGCCAAACAGAACAAACAAATTTAATTGCGAAACCACACACCTATGATTTGCGGACAGAACAACAAGTAGCTATGAATTATAACATCCAATCACTGACCACGAAGCACAGCTGCAGCTGTGCAAAAATCTTTTCGCCAAAACCTGTATTGCGATGCGAGATTCGTACTTGGCAGGCATCAAAGTGCATTATTATGCATTTTTCTGAAAACTGTTCGCCAGAGAATGTTAGGTAACGTGTGATCGTGTCTGTCTTTAAAGACAATAAAATAATAATAATAATAATAATAATAATAATAATAATAATAATAATAATAATAATAATAATAATAATAATAATCCTTCGACATTTTTCCTCGATGTCGAGGATGATAGTACTACACACGTCTTGTTCAAATAAATTAAATGCTCTTTAATTTTAAGTAGATTGTATTATTTACAGTTAAAACTATGTGAAAAGACAATATTCGAAAGCGCTATTGTCCCTTATGAGTAATTGTTATTACAACTCATTTTGCACAAGGGAATCAACTCACGGCGTTTGTTAACTGTAGTTCAGGGAGCTCTATGTCCTACATTTGATCGCAACTAAATCATCAATGGTTGTGTTTCATTCTGTACCGACTATATTATAAAAT
The DNA here is from genome assembly GCA_003012365.1 of Medauroidea extradentata. Lineage (NCBI taxonomy): Eukaryota > Metazoa > Arthropoda > Insecta > Phasmatodea > Phasmatidae > Medauroidea > Medauroidea extradentata. The sequence continues at coordinate 5,319 of PNEQ01083463.1, read as the reverse complement.
GTGTAGAAAGTCATCGTTTTAGTAGCCTATATTAAATCGAGTTACACGATCGTGTAGTTAATGTTCCAACTGGAACACATCCGTAGAAAACTGGTGTTTTATCTTTTGTCAGCCTTGTACACCAAATAAATTGGTACGTATTTGTTCGAGATAAAGTGAACACTAAAGATTTAACATATGAAAAAAATACATCATTAGCCGTTTCTGCATTAAATTTAACATTGAAAATAGTTACGTTATTCCTTGTATGGTCGGCAGAGAATTGTCAAATGTAGTTCCGTCTATTTTCCCATTTAAATACAACAATACTGAAATAAAATCAACTGAAATCGACATATTTGCATTCTATAGACTCAATAAAAGGTTCCTGCTGACTGCATTATTTATCTTACGCAAACGTTAAGTGCAGTGTCCAGAAAAACTAGACGTCTCCCGTCGTTAGCCGTTGCGCATGCAAAGACACAAACTGGCTGAAAATATGAATTTATATTTAATTTTTTGTGTGCTCACTTTATCTCGAACGGCCAACGACATCAGTAGTAAAAAACAGTAAATTTTAACAAAAGTGCTAGAAATATGGGATATTTTCCCAGTCTCTAAAAAGAGACGATATTATTTTGTTAAGGTATCAACAGCGACGTCATGAGGTGCGCCATGTATGATGGCTTTTTTACAACGCGTGTATCGGATTTGCTGCGAGGCTCTCAGGGGACTCAGCTTCCTTCAGTCAGCGATGCCTGGAGAGTGGAGGAGGTCTAGACTTCTATCCACCCTCCAGTGTCCTGACACATGACAACACTCGACACTTACATCCCCAAAGAGCTCCCCCCTCATACGTCGAGGGGCGGCGAAGACCCGCACGCCCTAGTGACGTCCTGCTGACAGCGCACTCTCGTCGCCTCGGCGACACAGCGCGGGCGCGTTCATAACACACAGTAAGGCACTTCAGAAGACGCGTTCACAAACCGACTACTCTCGTGCCCACGGGCGTGTGCAAATCTTAGATTTGTTTTAAATATATTAAGGTGAGGTGAAGGGACAACACAACATCCATGCCCGCGCCGGGATTCAAACCCAGGACCTCTCGTACCGTACACCGACGCCTAACCGACTACTCTACGGATGTCGGCAAGTTATATACGAAAATACTCACATTGCAAAGAAGGAAATCGTTCACCGAACGAAATTACAACTTTAAAAATATTACAGTTACTGCAGGCCGTATATTCTTTGTTTAGGTTTAAGAAAAGTGTTTGAATGGCACTTTTTTGCAGCTAAAAATCAAAATTTTTCCCGGGGAGAACCCTCGAACCCTTCGTTTTTAGCTCGTGGAGTCAACAAAGTAATTTGATATGTAAACTTTATTACTAAAATTTTTAGGGGAGTAGATTGCGTCATACTGTTTAAGAGGCTAGATACCCATGCGTTAATCATCACTGTATCGGGAACTACAAACTGAACCGAATCCCTGACATTGCAATTAATAGAGTTATTATCAAAAGAGTTCAGCAATATCGTAACCTTGGAATTACGTACGATGAAAATTTATCATGGACCAAACAGACGTCAAATTGTTTACAATCCGGTAACTTTCGGCTAAAGCACTTACATAAATACAAACGAATGTTAACGGAACAGGTAAAGATTAAGTTATGCGACTTATTAGTACTTGTCCCATTTAATTATTGCGCAGGCTTACGTGTTAACATCGACCAGTCTCAAAAGAATAGAATCCAAACACTGCAGCATCACTGTTTGCGATATATATTTAATCTCAAAAAACGGGATCACATTAGCAATGCATTAAAAACTACCAAATGGCTGACAATGCATAACAGAAGTAAATTGCACTTCATTACACAACTTAAAAGGATAATTATTTACCAAAGCCCCAGTTATTTGCACACCAGGCTCGTCATCCGATCCACAATGCATACCTACAGCACACGGAACAAAAATAATGTCCAAATTCCTAGGCATGCAAAAACTGTCTTCAAAAACTCCTTCGACTATCTCGCGAGTCACTACTGGAGTGAGCTGCCAGTCTCTCTTAAGAAGACGAAATCTGTAAATTTTTTTAAGAAAAATTGCTATGCAAAGTTGTTGGCGGAACAGAACAGCAAATAGTTTCATTATAGAAATAATTAGAACAAAGATAAATTAGTTATTTGTTAGTTGAACTTTCCGTTAGATTATAGTACACAAATTTTTTGTGTTGAAATTAGAATTATTATAGTGCAAGTTGAAATTAGAATTATTATAGTGCAAGTGATAGTATTGGCACTTTTTCTCCAAATTGTTATGTAACTGTAAAAATTTTTTTTTTCCCACAATTCTTTAATTTTATTACTAATTATTTTTTAAATTAACTTCTTGTTGTATTAATGTGTATTTATGTATAAGGTTAAACACTTCAAGTTGTAAACCGGCCTAGAGCTGAATCTTGTAGTGTATAAATAAATAAATAAATAAAAAATGTATGTTAATTTGTACAATTAACCTGGATTAGAAACATCAAAATCTTTAATAAACACATTTGGATGATTATTGTAGCCTATAAATGATTTGTCTACGCAACATTATTGTACTGTTATACGTTCTGCTATAAACATTCATTAAGTTTATATTAAGCTCAAGATTAGGCACCCCCCTCCCCCAAATAAAATCTTGCGTACGCCCCTAGAGGAATAGCGCGAGAACTTTAGCACCAAGCGTTGATGATACCTAAAAGATCTTACTTACAAAATCATACACGTAAAAATGATAGTTGTGACTACGATACAAACAACTACTTTATAATTTGCATGATGCTGTACTAACAACTCGACGAAATTACTTTGCTGCCAGACCCTGAAAGGACTTTGTTGACATGTTCCAACTTTCCTTACGGTTGTTCTTCCAATAGTAAATCCGGCATTCTATAACAGTAACACACTGAAGACGGTCACCAATCAAGAACCGCTTCCCTCTGCCTTATCTTCATCCTCATTCTCATTCTCCAGGGGTACTGGAGAGGACATTATTCTCAAAAAGGAGCTCGCGGCCATAAAAAAGAGGTTATCTGAATATTCGAAAGTCTGATAATCTCAGACGTGAATGGAGAATCGGGACCTCTCAATTAAAGTTATAAAACGATTGGAAGTATTGAACTGCTGATAAATTTACTTTACTGCCAGAATACTCTTTGCCTTCCATGAACGATAATTTGCATTTGTTTGAAAACTATAGGCTGTTCGGGATAAAGTGAGACTGCTTACAATTTTCTATCAGCCATTATGAGTCCTTCTTTACTATTTTATATACTAAAATTCCAGGTAACTGAAAACTAGTGTAAACATTTCACAACTCTTAAAACTTTACTTCTGTTGCTCCAATTAATGTTATTATTAGAAGCGATGCGTAGTACTCACTTTAAAGTGAACCGCCTAACCTACTTAAAATATTTCTGACATTCTTTCGAAGGCCTAAGTCAATGATCATGTAAACAAACAAATCACAACTGCAATAACTGATTCAAGACCTGACCTCTAGTAATCACCTACTATACCAGGCGCAAACGAGACCATGTTAGCTTAGAAGTCAAACCACTCACCTTCCGCCACGGTAATTCGGGTTTGAGTCCCGGTATAGGTTCACTCCTGACTTTCCCATGTGGGAAGTTGCCGCTGACCGGTGGGTTTTCTTGGGGTATTCCCGTTTTCTCCACCCTTGAATTACGCCGTCGCTCCAAACTCACCTCATGCCATATTTATCAGTTCCCAAAACAAAAATAACAAAATAGTAATAAATCATTGGTATACAGACAAAATAATTAGTAATAATAATCTCCATAACAATGGTCAGCATTATTTATCTGCGCATTAAAGGCTTAAAGGCGATGGTGCTACAGGTCGTTTGGGATAAAATGAGCACTAAAAATATAACGTTTGAAAAAGATCAGTAGCCATTGCTGCATATTATTGAACATTAACTATAAGTGAAATCTCAGTATAACGTACTTCAGTTTAAAGTACTTTTCATAATTAAGTATACATTTGCTGGAACCTCTACAGAAAGTTTTCCATTAAATAACTGTTCAGTTTAAAGTATTTTCAGTATTAAGTGTAAAATTTCAAGTTCCTTGCATGTGCTTTGTAATGAGATTTCACTGCAGTCCCCTTACTGCTTGTATGGTTGGAAGCGATTTGCCGAATTTAGTCACTTGTATTTTCCTACTTAAATACAACAATACTGAAATAAAATCAATGAAACCGACATACCTGTATTTTATATAATTAGGAAACTTTTCTTTATCAAACAACATAGGTTCCAACCGACTGTACAATTTATCCCACACGCGCAAACATCGAGTGACGTGTCCGGTGAAATTATACAGTTCCCTTTGTTAGACGTTATGCGCGGAAAGATACGAATTGGCTGAAAATAGGAATATTGCAGGACTTTTTTGAGAGCTCACTTTACTACAGCCTGAAGAAGGCGTGGTAGATAAACAAACGCTGAATTCGTCAATAGACATCTACGCTTTTTGAAGGTCAATATAGAAAAACTAGGAACAACAATCCTGGATAATTATATTAGCCAACTTTGTGAGCAAACATTTACCCAGAATGATGCATTTGTTAAGCGTGATCTTTTGCGCCACAATTAAATGTACGATATTTCGGCGTCAAATATTTATTTATTTATTTTTATTTATTGTCTTATTTATCAAATGGCGAAGTTAAGGCATGTAGCCTTCTCTTACACTTAACCATTTTTTACAGATGCACAAAATAAAATTACATATACATAGAAGTGCTAAAAACTAAGAAAAAATAATTAAAAACTAATGATGACTAACATGACAAAAAAAAAACACAGACCACTTCACATATTCGTGTGAAGTAGCGACTAATAAACACTCGTACAGAGTTTATGATTTTTCAAAAATATTTCCAACACAAAGTCCTAGCTCGTTGTTATGCAGATATGCAAACATTTACGTATACACAAAACAAAAAATCTTTAAAAAAAAAAAATGATTAATTTTGTGACAAGCAAGACAACAACAATGTAGCACTTCACAAAAATATCAATCAATAGTTAAATTTTACTAACCTTAGGCAGCCAGTTGTAATATATATATACATAAACACACATACACACACATATACACATATCAGCTAACATCCTGCACAGAATAGTAACACAATTAAAAAAGACTATTATAAATATAAATTCACACATACAATATTTGCAATTAATATGAAAACAACTATAGTTCATGGACTGGAACGTCTTAAAATACAAAAAAAAAAAAAAAAAAAAAAAAAAAAAAAA
>PNEQ01083462.1:0-16142 GCA_003012365.1 Medauroidea extradentata | reverse complement strand
CAGAGATTGGATGTTTTGACATTCGTGTGTCGTGGGGTTTTACACGCAAATCACAGACGTGTGGTGTTACAGTAACCTTATTGTGATTGGTACAGTCAAATGAGAAACGTCACAGTTCAAAGGCACGCTGCCAATATCTATGAAGCAGAACTGCAGACGTGCACATAAGGCACTGGAACAAAGTGGGGTAAAATTCTTTCCGCGAAAAGTTCATGTCTCTATTTATAACAAGTATGTTGCATTATTATAGTTCTAGAAGCATAATCTGTAGTATGTGTTCTTCACGTTGACAAACTCTCTCTCTCTCTCTCTCTCTCTCTCTCTCTCTCTCTATATATATATATATATATATATATATATATAGCCTATATATACACACACACATACACGGCCCGCTAACATCGTCCATGCATCAGATACATATGCTTCTTAAGAGTGTTATGTGGTAGACAGATAAACACAGAAAACACCAACTGACCTCTCGCGGTTTTGAAAGTCAGTAGAGAAAAACTACAAAACAATCCTAGATAATTATATTTGCCAACTTCATGAGCAAACATTTACCCGGAATGATACATTCCTTACGGGCGCGGTGTACACCAATTTTTAATTACAATGTTTTTATTTTTATATTTGTACCAGATATATATTTTTTTGTTTTAAACACAAAATGTGACTAAAATGTTGTTCTTATAAAAAAATTTATCTCTCTATAGTTTTTGCGTAATGGCTCGTTACCGTTTTAAGGACGACGCTAAAACCAACTCACTTACATAACTGAAAAAAATTCACAGTGAATAACTATGGCGTAGGCTACAAGATCATTTATGTAAAACCACCAAATAAATATTTTTTTGTATTTAAAAAAAAATAATTTTTAAACTTTTTGTTATATGTATGTACGATGAAATTGTAGCCTGCAACGTCCGCTGTGCATTTTTCCAGTTTGGTATATCAGTTGGTTTTAGTGTAGTCCTTAAAATAGAAACATGCAAATTTTTACTTTAACAAGCCATTACGCGAAAACTATGAGAGATAAAAAAAATTTATTAAGAGCAAAATTTAGTCATATTTTGTGTCTAAAATAAGAAGAAAATATCTGATACAAATAAAAATAAAAACATGGTGATGAAAACTGCAGTACACCGCGCCCGTAAGTGTGATCTCTTGCGCCGCAATCACATGTACGAGATTTCGGCGTCAAAGAAAAATTCTTGCTCACAATGATGGCGAAACCTATTGTCTAGGATTGCTGTTGTTTTGTAAGCTGGCTTCGAGAAACCTACAATACTTAAACCTTATACTTGTAGCGCTTAATTATGTACCACGCCCTCTCAACAACTAATGCAGGGAATCTGCTGGAAACTGTTAAATCAGCGAGGTTGTGACTTTCCAGCGATTGCAGCAAGTTTATTGTTACGACTTGACGGATGCAGACGGCGAGGTTACAACACTCTATAAACAACACAGGTAAGGTATTGACCTTTACGTCTCCTCGACACAGAGGTCATTAGTAGAGACCTGAAAAATTCGCGTTTTCTTTTATGCGCAAGCTAGAATACAGGTCTGTATCACTTTCACAATTGGCCGTTGACTTACTCGACACTTCCTGGAAGTATCTGATCCAATAATACCACTGTAACTGAATGAAGGCCCATTTCACTGTCAGCGAGCAGCTAATAAACAGCTGCTGCCTACGTGACTTCACAGATATTCTTGGAGGCTAGCCTACAGGTCATTGAACCCGCGAATTTTTCCCGTCTCTAGTCATTAGAGACCGCGAAACACAATTTAACACAATGACAGGAACTGGGAGAGGAGTCAGCCTTGGCCTTTGTTAAGGAACCATCCCAGCATTCGCCTGAAGCGATTTCGAGAAATAATGTAAAACAGAAATCAGGATGGCCGGAGCCGGGGATCGAACCCGGATCCTCCCGAATGCCAGTCCAATGTGTTACCGTTGCGCCACCTCGCTCGGTGCGAAACCACATGTGTGTGTACCACTAGAACGAGTTAGAAGCTGTGAACTACAGCTATTGCGCTACCTTCGGGCCACCTATAGCCTATTAGGGTTTCCATACGCGTGAAAGCTTAGCACGTAATTTCGACTTCAAAAGAAGCAGGGGACAGTTAAGTCAATGTCTCAGTTTACAGGGCGTCGGTATTTCAGTACTTTTAATTCGAGTGTCAGGTTATGTACTATTGTCGTTTAGTATTAAGCTAGTACATCCTAGTCACATACTGAATAGTAATACAGACGTGAAATGACGTGGCGGCTCAATTGATACGGGTGAACTTCGCCGCTTATTGGCTGCCCGAGGTTGTTGTTACCAGCGCCGTGTATGTTTGGTTCCTGCATGTTGCGGTAGGTTTACTATATGGCCTGGCTGCCGACTAGCGGGACAGCCGCCTTAATGCTGATTGGTGGTAGGCGTATCCGCCATGTTGCTGGCCAGGTAAGATATTTTGCTAGCGTGTGTGACCGAGTTCGCCGTCCTACCTGCTATTTCACTTCTGTATTCCTAAATATTCTGTGTCCTAGCCATACACCACGCGGTAACTTCATAAAAAACCCAACGATAATAGGATAATAACAAACGTTAGAAAAAGAAACATCAAGCGGAAATCATGTAAATGTAGACTATTTGTTTTATTTTACTGAATTTTTTTTTTTGGGGGGGGGGATAAAAACTGTAACCGCGTAGAAGTGATATTTTAATGCATTATAAACCGTCATACTGAAAGTGTAAAACTGTATTGTATATATACAACTACACGGTTATGTAAGTAACTTCTCTGCAATTTTAGAATGATGTAGCAATTGTTGAAACAACATGTTAGCAAAACTTTTTTGGCTACATAATCAAAAACATTTCAGACGTTATTTAAAAAAAAAAACTACCTGCAATCAAGAAGTGAAAAATGAACTCGTTTTAAATGTTAATGAAGTATTTATATGGTAATTTAATGAGTGGTATTCATAAGTGTATTCTTGCGTACATGGCTCGTCTCACAGCTGATTCTCATGGTAAATGTATGCAGATTGTCTTTATCAGTGTTATTAACCGGCGTTCCTTGCGTCTAGCTTGACCGCCAGTGCTGGTTACACGTCCCGAAAAAAAAAAAAAAAACTGTTAAAGGAAGTTTGAAAAATGTGTACACGCCATTGATGACTAATAACAGATTTCTTTGGAAAATGAAGTCTTGTATCATCTGATCAGTTTATAAAAACAAAATAACCCCTACAAAAAAATACTTAAAAATTTGCATCACTGAATATGTATGTGGAGGAGGAGGGGTCGATGAGGCTTATGGAACTGTTCGCAGTTATTACGCAACATTCATTCATGCGGTGAACCTCATGACAGGTAATGTAAAGTTAATCACGTATAGCCCATTTTCATTTTCTTCTAGTCATTGTGCAAAGTTTATGTGAAAGTACAGTCTACTTGTGAATCGGTTGTTTGAATCAGTGACAGCAGCGTCACGGACCTGACTGTAATCAATCAATATTCCTGGGACAACCATAGAGGCAAACGTGACAGAGAAGAAAAAGAAAAAAAACAGGCTGCTACATGTTTGATTAACTTAACTTGCCAGCAATAAACATTATATTGTTATTGGTATTGAAGTACTGTTAAGAATAGAGGCAGTAATTGGGTTGAGTTGCTAGTACCTACAATAATTACAATTGTGATAAACGAACAATTTTTATTACTGATAGTTTTTTAGAACAGTAACAATTTTTACAAACAATCGAATCATAACGGAAATTTTTCCACCGGAATAACAATATGCAATGTAGAAGTAACTAACCGATGTTTACACAACATGAACAATCGCCGACAGCACAACTAACAGGTATTGTGATATTACTATATACAAAGTGAGCACTTCCGAAAACCGTCTTGCCAACCATAATATAAAAAAAAGTATTACTGTAGTAGCTGACATGAAAATTTTGAGTATAGCGAAATATAAGTATCAGAATGATAAAAACATCTTGGAAAAAAAGTAGCTAGGGCTGTAAATGCGCCCACTTTACCTTGACTAGCCTACTTTTAAAAGTCTGGCAGATTGCACGAGAAGCTTAACATTTACTGACCCTATTTTACCAGTAAAGTTATTTAAGAGCCCGTGTCACTTATTATGATGAATTTTTCTTCATTCCTTCCTGATGAAAAATTTGGCAAGATATAGCCTAACCGAAAATATTTTAATAGGGACGCAGCTAATTACTTTACATTAAATTACGCACATTGTAATCGAAAAATTAAACAGTAACTGAGAAATAATTAAGTTAATATAAATTTTAAGATAAAAATTTTCTCTCAACAAATAATAAAAACTAAATTACTCCCAGTACAGATTTCATCCAATAACACGCACCTAATAGTAATCTGTAATGTCTCTACAAAGAAACCTTGCCACATATTTGTCACAACCTTCATTTTAACGACAGTGAATATTATTAACAAAAGAAGTGACGCAGCCTCTTAATATGCACACTGCTCTTTTCCCAGCACAGCGATCAGAAGGTACATTAACATCACTGAGTACGGAGACAGCGCGCCTCAATATTGACTGCCTATTGAAATGACACCCCAATTAAGTTTACGCACTGAGGACCAGTTTGGTCGCATTCTCGTTTACTTTTTTTTTATTTAATTTGTTTATAAACACTACAATGTTCAGTTCAACTTGAATTTTTCTAAATATATTTTAACCTAATACACTATTCATATTCAGTACACATTTTATTTTTACTCCGGTACGCAGCACAGATTATTAATTTTAGTCTACTATAGTAAAATTTTGCATTTATTGTATAAATAATTAAAAAAAAATACTAAGGATACAGTGACGTGCTGATCCAATGCAATTATGAGATATGAAATTGGCAATAATAATACTGTCACGACCGGTGGTATTACTATTGTTAACTATCATTACTTCCAAGTTGTCTCTAGTGCAACTTACATAAACAATAGAGAAATGACATATCTAACTATTTTTGTTTCACTTACGTCTTATTTATAGTATACTATTTGACATTTCACATCCAGTTAGTTTACAGGAATTAAACTTCGGATGATTGAAAATAAGGAACAAATCAAAGTTTCTCAGCTGAAGGTACTAGACACGCCCTCTTTTTTGTTTACTTTATCAGCCCCAGGATTACACACTGACTACTTGTGTATGTGCTTCCACCGAATGTGCAGTTCAGAAACACATATATTGAGATCGTTTGGAAGTTTGAGTAGGACTAGGTTTGTTTATTATTTCGAAACCCATACCAAATTCAGCCTCATGAATTATTTGTAAAGGCTCGTTAACGATGTCTAGCCACTCATTGGAAACCGAGATTCTACAACCTTCCGATGCTTTCTATCCTATACGGATTTCTATTATGAACTACAAGCCTGCCGGCCAGAAGTGCGTGAAATTCTTCTGGAGGGAAAGTGATTCATTTTCAGTCACTATCTACATAAGTTTAGTTTTTCGATCCATCAATTTTACTGCTCTTGTGGTATAATTATTTTTCTAGTATAAAGGACAGCAGATATCAGAAAACCGCCTACAAGTTTTGTTGAAAATACCTCTTACTACGTAGTATAATATTTTCTAGACAAAAAAAATGGCTTCGGCAACTTAATTAAAATTATTTATTTAATTAAATACGTAACAAGAAGCCAACTTTCTTTCCTTGGAAACATATAGTCAGCATAGTGAAAACAACTTCCAACCAAAATAGGACATGGTTTTACGCTACCTGCTATTGTTTGTGTTAAAAAAAAATCCAAGCAAAATCAGAAAGATGCCGGGGGAAGGAGCAACACTGAATGCATTTAAAGCCATAATGTTTGAATAACTATGTAGAAAATATATAATATATAATACGCTATCGTTTAAATAATAACAATAATAAACGAAACGTAATAAACCTATATGACTGGCATTTTAACCCTGCAGGCATCTTCCCTAGAGCTACAATGTAAATAGAGATAATGGTATATCGCGAAAGTGTTCTGTGCCACCATATCTTTGAAAACGCTGTAGTTTCTTGCAACATATATGATTGGCTGTCGCACGTCTGACAAAATGTATCTGTCTGCAGACCAATAACACGCACCACATTTTACAATAACGGAATTCTTATTGGCTCAGTCAAATAGGGTAACAGCTCCACGTACAAGCAAAATTCAGCAAACAGTCAAGTTTTCTCGCTATAAACCATCACCTCTACATATAAATAAATCAGGCATCGAGTAATGACCTTGAGTACCAATATGACTGAAGGAAGGGGGATGAGAACGGACTTTTGTGTTAAGAGTGGACTTAAGATTTTGTGAGAGTGTGGACTTGTGAACTTGACTCTTGTGGTGATGTAACTACTGCGAGAAGCTGGCACCTTTGTTTTACACTCCAGTAGCTCAAGAATGCAGATAAGCGAGTTTCGTGACGTGCGGGTCCTCCAGAAATTAAAGTTAATAATTAGTTTTTGTGTAACATGCTTGATCCATTCTGAATTTTTCTCACTTTATACACCCCAAAAAAAAACTATGTAACGATTTTTTTATTATTGTTTGAGTTGTCGGTACGTTATTTTGTCGGCAGTTTACAAATGCCTCCAAACTGACCACCTCAAACAAAGACGTCGAGAACAACGCTTCAGTTGATACGCTGCAAGCTCCCCCCCCCCCCCCGCCAACTAGTACACTCTAAATCTGAATTAGTGAATATTCTGATTCACGCTGATGGGTGGAGCAGTTACAACAATTTGAATCTGTGACAATAGTCACTATTTAATTACTGAATGTTCACGGATTTCCTTTAAGAGTGCCACTATCTCACAAGTGAACCAGTTGATATTCACAGTTTTTCTCAGTTGTTTTCAAAGAACAGTTTTCACTTATTGAATCAGTGAAAAATTACTGGAAAATCAGTGGACATTCACTAATTAATTCGTGGAATGTTGGCACTCTTTATCGGTATCAGAGAATAGTCGCCGATTTCACAGTGGTTTATCACTAATTCAATTTGTTGAAACTGCTCCATCCATCGGCGTGAATCAGTGAATATTCACTAATTCATATTTTCAGTGTATAACCATACACAAACGCTGACTTGGGTATTCTTGAACTCCGGTTACAGAGATGTGAACATTATTTCACGGACTGCACCCAGTAACCTCGTGTTTATCGACCATCCCTGATAAGGCTTGCTGATCAGTTATCAGCAAGTCTACATGATCAATGATAACTGACTGTAAGAAGCTACGCGCTGACATCCGCAGACGGTTATAGCTATAGTAGCACTCGGAACAAACTGCATGGGTTTTCATGATGACAAACGACACTAAAAAAGCATGTCAGTTAATAACTGGGAAAAAGTGTGTATTTAAGAGGATCCTCGACTGGCACATGGACGCCATTGCAGCGTGTAACGCGTAATCTTTTTACATGAAACCACTTAACTTATTCATATTACGACAAGAACACACACTTGAAACTGCTATGTTTTAAAATATTCAGCACGCTTGTCAGAAAGATTATTTTCGAGCCTCTCAAAACAGATAAAAACTGTTTTTTTTTTTTAGACTGCTGAAACTCCGAAAATATTACCTGAATTTGTAAAGTGTAAAGCGAGAGGCATGCGTTGATCTTTACTTCGTACTATTAAAAAATAAAATGTTTTGGTCATCGCTTAAAGTCCCGTAGGAAAAAGACTACAAACCTTGCAAGCTAGTTTGGCACGCTGCGAATAGAGGCGATATGCTTCTCGTCAAGCGTGGGACACTGGCTCTTATCGCTACGCTGTTTCCACGCGTCAAAGGTGGAAATTAGACATTGAAGAAGACTCCTCGTAAGGGTGTTCAAGTGCGATAAAATCATAATTTTATATCCATATTAAATATTGTAAGTTTTGTAGACGATACTTGTGAGTACAGTTTCCTTTTACGAAACAATTTTAACTCGCTAAGTTTTCTCATAACGGTGCGTCAAAGTCAAAATGGCATGTTTTGCTGCCGTGCAAATAGTGAAAACCAATTGACTTACACAAGTGAAATAATTCACAGTAAAATATTACGCCACGGGCTACGCTTGAAATATTTTAAATAAATCCCGTGTAATATTTTTGTATTTAAAAAAAATTGTTGAATAATCGACTTTTTTTCCTGTACTTTTGCGATTTTTTTTAATTCAAAATATTATGTTATAGTCTTTTAAATACTTTATTGCATAGCTAATAGGACGTAATATCAGCGTGAATTATTTTATTTAAGTAAGTCAGTTGGTTTTCACTACTTGCATGGCAGCAGAACCAGCAAATTTTGACTTTGACGCACCGTTATGAGATAACTATGCAAGTAAAAATTGTTCTGTAAGAGGAAACTGTACTCATAAGTATCGTCTACAAATCTAACACTATTTCATAAAGATATAAAATAATGGTTTTATCGCACTGAACAAACTTTCGCGTTAGAAACTAGGAATTGACGGAACTATAGGGGCGACCATAAAGTAGCCTACTCATCAAATGCCGCATCGCCACTACGAGCTGAACTAGCGTGCAAAATTCCTGCAGATCCATTTTTACTATGGTTGTTAAGCGGTGGCCATAATATTATATTGGTGAAAAGACTGGAGCCAAGTTAATTTCACGATTCCAAACGAGTTTCATATACATCCGATTAGCACATTTTGAATTAAGGCAGTCTGAAAAGGCCGATTTTTGCTATGTTGAAGGGCTTAGAAGCAGTGTTTTTAATGAGCGTGGCGTTTTAACAATGACGTTCAGTCTTTGCCCGAACTGTATTTTCTTTTCGTACATTAGTAGGAATGGGCACGTGTGGAAAAGCTCCGTAAAAAATTAAGTATTTTACCACACATTTCAACGCATTTCAAGCGCGTGGCAAGTGGCGGTCTTAAGTAAATTGCCGAACAGGAAGTAGTTCGGTGGTAGTTTTTGTGACAGTCGAATTAAATAAAAACTAAAAATAAAGAGACACTTATAAAAGGACGAAACACGTCTGTGTTACATGAAATAATACGTAGATATATACAGAGAAAGGAAAAATTCGCGCTTTCAATTACTTGCATATTAGAAGCCAATGTCCTTTGTATACGCAAGCCCCGTTTATTCGTTCAATGTCTGTTGTTCTAGTGAGTAGTAGGCTAGCTAATGGCTTGAGTATACACAGGGCATTGGATTCTAACAGCAGGTCATTTATCTCGCGAATGTTTTCTTTCCCTATCTCTGGTAGGTAAAACATTTTGTCGTTAGATAAGTATGTTTATGTAACCTTTCACTCTTGCATCTCGTGCAACAACTTTGTTACTGGCTGCAATCTTATCTGTTTGGACGTCGCTAAGTACTGTTAGGCAAATGTGCTGATATAACATAATCGGATTTGCGATTTCACTTGGATGACATAATTACACTTGACTTGAAAAAAAAAAATTAACTATCAATTTTGTACATGTGTGTGGATTTGCACGAAGCGTTACCACAAGTCCATTCTGTGATGGAGTACGAGGTACGGAGTTTGAAGCTAAGGAATGATAGAGCAGGTTAAACAAACTTAAAAAAAAAAGTATTTGTTTTAGTGGCATGTTTGGTTTACAAGAACAAACGACGGTGAACGTGCAGTTGGTAGTTACGCGTGAACGTGGCTTACGACAGACATTGCCTGCTGCTCGGCAGCGCACACAAACAATGCCATGGATTTAATAAACTAATGCACAACCAGGCTGAGGGGTTTCGCAGTAGTGGTAACAGCAGGGCGGGGAGAGGGGAGGGGAGAGAAGAGAATGAATGGAAACGACCGTCCCTCCTTCCAGCTCCATCCAGCAACCCTTCCCCTCAACCCCCGCATACACTTCCCCCTCTCCCGGCGACTCTTCCGTCTGAGCCACCCTTGTTGCTATAATTAATGGAATGTTCACATGAAACCAACGTCTCCCCCCTCCCGCGGCCGAGAAGCAAAAGGGAAGGGTTTCCGCGCGCGAATATTATAACAAAGAGCACAAGCGGGAAAGATGTGCCAATTAAGTTTTCATTGCCTCGGCTGGCTCCAGGATTACCACCTTGAAAAATAATATCATTCCTTCGGTGTTCTCTACGTCTTGGTGTTCGCGTGTTGGCGGCAGAGACGCCGGTGCGGAATAATTATAAAAAGAGTGTAGCAACCAGCAAAACTGTTTCACGAAAGTTTTGATTGCTACTGAGATCTACTTCAAGAGAATTATTAAATTGTGTTCTCATTTTTCTTCCTACCTATGTTTTTATAAACACGTCAACTGCATTAGGGCTTCCCCCACTTCCGTCCTTCTAACACAAATAATACAAGAAAATTGGGTTGTTGTTGTTGTTGCTGCTGACATTTGGGTGGCCAGCTTTTAACCTATATGTTTGTAATTGAAGACCTAATAATCTTGTCTACGTCAGGTAGTTACAGTATGTATTAATAATGACTCACTTCGCATCCATCACTTCACTGCAATGTAGTAAAATTGTAGGCGCTGAAAAAATTTCTAATCAGCATGAACAGCAGCGAAAGCCATTATGATAAACGTGGGAATGTCGAATATTTCACTTATTTTAGTCCCATCTACAAAGAGGGTGGTAACCTTTAGGGTGAAACAACACATAAACGTAATTTTGTCTCTATCTGTAGTGCTCCATATGCACGTGGGACACTGCAGCGTGTGAAGAAACTACGTCAGCTCTCAACTGCAAGCCTTTCAGTGCTGGCGAGGGGTGATATGAGATTAGTATGGAGCGACGCCGAAATGAAGGAGCGGGAGCAAATGGGAGACCCCGAGAAAGCCTTGGAGACCCAGAGAAAGCCCGCTGACTGGCGGCATCGTCTCACATTAGAAAATCCGAGTAGACTATCGGGGATCGAACCCGGATCGCCATGGTGGGAGGTGAGCACACTAGCCGCTATGTCAACGTTGGCTGTACATTCGCAAGCAAGCTGGCCACACCTACGAATTACCGGCGTAACTGATCAAAAGACCAAATGGTTCCAAGATCAAGTAGGCCTATTCCAACTTTTTGGTGAGCTCACGCCACACTCGGTGTAACGCAAATTTTAATTACTCAAGAACCACTTTCCTTTTAGTAAAATCAACTTCCCTTAAATCAAAATTGAATAAAATAGCACACAAGTAAGAACAGCAAAGCTTCACCGAGAACACGTATAGGTATAACGGAAACTGAACGCTCAAACTCCACATGTAATATATTTGGCCCAGTTGCACTATAACAACCTTACGTAAGTAATTACACACAAAAATCATTTTATATAAATTGTGTTCAAAATTGTGGCATGCAACACCTGGACAACATTATGAGCACGTGACCATTCCTGTACGAAAAGTTGCTTAGAACATAGGCGTACGACACTAAACACTGCGTTATATCGCTTACTTCTGTGGCTAGTAAATACGTCCAACTGCACGTATTAAAATTGTTGGGTAGTCTTGTTAGCATGAGAATCTTCTACAGCAGTTTTATTACCTTTGTATTAATTGTTTAATAATCTAGAATTAATTTAAACTAACTGTGGCCGATAATCGTAAATAAACATGTACTAAAACAACAGCAATACTCTCCTGATGTGAAACATGCTGTGCTTAAGCTGCAAACCCAATATAGTGGCCATTTAAGAGAAGTGAAGAAGCATGAGTCAACCCTGCACTACAACTATTCATGCCAAGACGAAAAAACTTTTAACTGTTCAGAACTATTACTTTGTGGCTGAAATAATGAGAGTGGCTATGATAATGGTTAGAGACACTGGAAAATCGCAAAAATGTTTTAAATAGTCTCCAGTAAACTGTATTATATAAACCGCGACACATGTGAACAGTTTTGTGACAAATCACACACGCTGTGTGTCCAAGCTGTGCAGTTCTAACTGGGCCTGTCGTAGAGAGAAAAAAACTACAAATAAACGATAGCCAATGTTGATACGAAACATTCAGTGTTATATACAGTATGTTGGAGCCTAGCAAACAATCAACTATTCCCGCGATTTTCCAGTGTCTCTAATAATGGTGTACCAAACAACTCTTTCGTATTTGAATCGCTGTCGGACAAGTGAATATCAATGACACCTTCGTTTGCATGCACTTAAATATTGCTTAAAACGCACTGTGACATGAAGAAAACCATGCCACCCGAAACACGAACAACGACCGAAAACGAAACATTTCCTGACAATTTTTAAAGTCGCGCATGTTTGTGAACGTACTCAGGTTTACGAATTGCTTGTGTCAGCATCTTTCCCGGAAGACTTTCTAACAGTGTACACCTTAGTGAGCTGGACTGTCCACGACTAAAGACATACCTTGGCCATGCTGTGCGCGTACCAGATACGTAGCCGACCACATGTGACAGCCTGACAGGCCTTCTTTACACACTGGCAGGGTACAGGAGAAGAAGGACGGGTAGGTAGGTGGGTGGATGGGGGCTAGATACACGTCGGCTTGAAGACGACACGGCCTGCTTGAAGGTACAGGGGAGGGAAAAAACGTGCCACGTGGGAATGTTTTGTTAGTGGCCGGCCAACACAGGCTGCCCCAGAACGCGCGCGCGTGCCCACGGCTGCGCTCCAATCTCGGCCGTGACGTATTTCGTGTGACTGGAAGGTCGATTAGGTCGGCCGACGAGTAAGCGAGAATAGCTCTAGCTACCTTATGGCCGTAGTGCTCGATCCCCGTGCAGTAGCGAACGAGCCAACACCAACCGAGTAAAATACCTAACTTACTATTGTGACGACGATCATCATGTACGAAATATTTAAAGTGGGGTCACTCCGGCATCTAGCGACTACTGTACAGGGTTCTCAGGTATTAGGTAAATAATATCATTCACAACGGTACTGCTGATAAAAAGGATAGCTGCGGGGCAGAACTTTATAGCAGACAACGCAAGTTATTTTTGTCACCAAGACCAAGTACAGGCCATTAGAATCACCATCATATCGATTAAACTGTCGGTTGTGAGTGGCGGGTTGCCTAGTGACCACGCCGCCTTTGCGAGGGGGAGAAAGTCATAACTGCCGCGTGATGTTGACATTTCTCAAGTCCGAGGGAAATAACCTGAATTCGTGGGAAGAAAGACATGAGCCACTCTTGCCCGCTTACAGGAGTAGCAGGCTTAACATTCAACCACTCAACCTTCTATCTGGTGACTTCCCAGACTTCCCAGTCTACACGGCTTTCTTATCTACTGTTTTTCTGTTCAACTAAACACGTGGTAGCGTACAGTTCATTACATGAATAGTCGTTTTTTATCTCTCAAGAACCACAATCAGTTTTATGTAGTGCCACATTCCTCACGATTTCATGACTTTCTTTTCGTAACAAGACATACATCGAAGATCAGGCCGATGTTTTAACTCAGTTATACTCTTATAAACTGTCTGGTAGTCGTTACAAATACCATATTGCCGATACATCGGAAAACAAGAAGACAGTGGCCTGGCTGAGTCCCAAGCGCCAAGACCATGCCCGCTAAAGCCTGTGTGTCAAATCAATAAAGCAATTATTCGATATTGTATGATATAAGGTTGCATTTAGAAAATACTATCGAAATCATGGATTGAGCCAGTGATTTTAGGTGAAACGAATTTTGCAGCAATTTGTTTCAACGTCTTACATGCGCGCCTTGTAGTTGTGCTTGATGGTTATTAACATCATGCATTAGTGCAGAAGCATCGCTTATTTGACTGTGTCAAACAAAACAAGGTCACAGCGACATCACACGTCTGTGATTTGCGGATAAGATCCAGAGATACTGAAAGAGATCCAGTCACTATAAGTTCAGCTGTAGATGTGCACGTTAAGGCATTGAAACAAATGGTTACAAAATTCTTTTCACCAAAAAACACTGGCTCCTAGGTGCTGCAGCATGCATACCACGCGCTTTAAACGCGTCACAGAGTGTTCGTAAATACTTTTTTTTACGAAACGATTTAACATGTGCCCATCATGTCAATGTACGGAAAGAAAATACACTTCAAACGATGACGGAAACGTAACATTAAAGTATCACGCCAATTAGAAAAATCATTTCGGAGCCCATAAAAATAGCTAAAAACAGCTTTTCCAACCTGTTATATCTGAAAAAAATACTCAAGGAATTCGTGTGAAACTATTCTAGAAACGTGCTATAAAATTTTTTCAAAACTTTTCACTAATAAAAATATAGGGTCACCACTGAAAGTGTTGGGAGAGAGTTATACAATACCACTGCACGCCGTCTCAGTGTCTTGCGGTAGAGGCGATACCGCACCAGATGAGCCGTTCAACATCGCCCTTGGCGTCGTACCTCACACAAACACGACCAGTAGGCGGGCGCCTTAAGGTCGCAGCCTTCCACGCGCTTCAAACGCTTTGCAGTCGTGGGAAAATGAGTGTGTGTAGGAGGGGGAGGGTGGTATAGAGGCGGTGCGTGGTATGCTAGGCGCATTGTGCCGGCCCTCCCTTGTTGGCCAGTCGGGTCTCGTGACGAGACATATAACCCTGTGGTACGTGCGGCACTGTACGCCCTGGCCCGGTCACCACGTGGAGGGGCACACGTGTGGCGCCACAGACTGTGCGTGAGAACGTATCGTGGGACCGCCCTTGTCTCCACCCCTCCTCCATCCACCCATGCCGACAACGTGTACGCGATCACTATCACTCTCGTGCTCTTCACCGAGAATTACGTTCAAGTGACCTATACCGTTATCTACGTAGTTTCATCAAGCTTAAAATTATAGTGGCACGAATATGTTTTCTAGGTTAGGTTGGACAACAATATAGTACACTCAACTGTCATTTCTATGATTGAACGATAGCCGTTTAGACACATTCTGACGACTGCAAACCAGTAACATAACTCGTGAGAAAATGAAAAGTGGTCCCCTCTTGTACAGTTAGAAGTCAATGTATGTATAATCGACTGTGGCAAGTGGATGTGTATGGTTGAGAAGTCTAGGCTGCTAACACATGAACATGTGAAATACTCGTGCATATAGAAATTGGACGCACGTATCATCGACAGCTAGGCCATTAGAGACGGTTACACACAGCTTCGCACAAATAAATGAAGCATGTGGGGTATTACTACACTAAAGATTTTTCTGGAAGAAGGGCACATACCAAAAGTGGTGTTTTGAGATACTGAGGTTTTAATATTTTGTTATGCATAGAATTTCAGCAATACAAATTAAGTTAGGAACATATTGCACATAAAACTAAACATACACATATTGTAAAGTAACCGTTAACTGTGCGTATGTGTGTTTGTCTGTGTGTGTGTTTGTCTGTGTGTGTGTTTGTCTGTGTGTGTGTGTTTGTCTGTGTGTGTGTGTTTGTCTGTGTGTGTGTGTGTGCTGTGTGTGTGTATTTGTCTGTGTATGTGAATCAATATACGTTAGTAGATAGGAAATGTATGTCCGGGGACAGGGGGGTGGGGGTTGCGGAGCCGGAGCCGCGGCCGCCGGATGACGTCACCCGGCCGCCATCTTGGATGACGTCACCCAGCCGCCATCTTGGATGACCTTGACCTTTGCAGTCGCCATCTTGGATGACCTTGACCTTTTGCAGTCGCCATCTTGGATGACCTTGACCTTTTGCAGTCGCCATCTTGGATTGCATCACCTGCCTTTGATGACGTCACTTAATTTTCTAGAATTTTCTACTCTGTCATTCCATCTGCTCCCCATCCTAATCCCCCTGCACTGGCTCTCCCTCCTTCTGCTCTATCATTCCATCTGCTCCCCACCCCTGCTCTGGCTCTCCCTCCTTCTGCTCTGTCATTCCATCTGGTCCCCACCCCTGTTCTGGCTCTCCCTCCTTCTGCTCTATCATTCCATCTCCCCAGCTCATGCTCTGTCATTCCATGGCTCCCCAGACCAATCCCCCTGCTAAGGTCTGATGAATCGGCCATGGCTCATGCTCTGTCATTCCATGGCTCCCCAGACCAACACCCCCTTCTCTAGAATTTTATACTCTTGCTCTGTCATTCCATCTGGCCCCCACCCCTGCTAAGGTCTGATGAATCGACCATGGCCAGCCATGGCTCATGCTCTGTCATTCCATCTGGTCCCCACCCCTGCTCTGGCTCCCCAGCCCAATCCC
>PNEQ01083461.1:0-25385 GCA_003012365.1 Medauroidea extradentata | reverse complement strand
TAGAGGACAACAATAGAACTAATTAAAAAAGAAAACAAGATAGAAGGTGGAGCCAATGAGGGTAGCTAGGTATCAAGACAACTGACATTAACCAAGATGGTGGGTAGACCGTACACATTTAATTACGAGACACATACTGAACAGATCCGGTGATCCGGCTCCTAGGCTCCTGCAATAGAAGGAACTATACTACACTACTAACTGTCGAGAATATTTTTCCCTGCACAAACTATTACACAGGTGGTGAGTGATTGCTGATATTGTAAACCTCCAGTTGTGCTGTCACAAAAGTACAGGAAGAAGGCAGCGAAAACGTAGGATCGAACACAGGAAGTAAATACCTTCGGATTTACCTGTGTGACAATCGTGCCTGGAGATTCGATTGGTTGTCAGCCTTTCTTGGCTGTCTCATATTCACCCTGTTTTGGGCAAGAGCGTAATAATGATTTTGTTTCGCGTGTAGGAGGGCGATTATTTGTAATACATAGTAGCCGGCACTGTTATGGTTGATATTTAAGTTGCTTGTAAGAGACTGGAAATAAAAAACATATAGTTTTCCATTATTAGCAGTAATTATTATTATACGGATACAACAGTTTTTTTAATACATATTTTTTATTTAAATAAGTAAAAGTAATTTATCCTGATAATCCCCCTGACTTTCAGGTTACGTGTCTGCAACAAGCTTCTACTCCATAGTTATCGATATTACCGTTATTGGTTCTTAGTACCTTAGAAGTGCTCTCCTATATTCTCAATCCACTTATACTTGCCTGTAGTTATGATTGTTGTATATTTTCACAAGAAACGTTAATTCCGTATGTCAGACTCATCAAGCAAGTCGTAGGTTTAGTTTCGAAATGTTAACTTTGGGCTTTACGTCTTGTCGACAGCGAGGTCGTTAGAGACGATGAGACAACTTTGTACAATGGCAGGAGCTGGGAGAGGAATTGGCGATGTCATCTGTACAGAAATCATTCCAGAACATTAGCCTGCAGCCATTTCGGGAAACCATGGAAAACTGAAATCAGGATGGCCGCAGCCGGGTATCGAACCCGGGTCCTCCCGAATTCAACTTTGCTCCGTCATTTGTTTAGAAGAAAGTCATTTAATTCCAGTGTAACCACCTCAATACATTTATTATATCCTACGTTTAAGAATGAGTATGACTGTAGTAACGATTTAATTGTCAGTGCTACGTACTGTACTGTTACCATCGAGTCACAATTTTACTGGCAAAAGATCTATGGGAGAACGGTTTCTTGTGGGTTTTAAATAAATGTTTTATTCAGATTTGGCATAATTGTACATATAACTGCTCATAAAATGTTCTATTTAATCTTCGGCACCTGAAACAATGTCAGTGAAGACATTGCATTTCATTCCATAAAAATACTTCAATTTTTAAATATGTTTACAGTATTTACAGCATTTTCAGTTTTTCAGTGCATGGTTGGTCACTCTTTCAATAGCAGTTACACTCCTGGAAATGAAATAGGAGGAAACACAAGCACTTTAAACAACAGAGGCAATATCAGACAACAGCTCGAAATTTGTCTACGAAGAAAATTAGCCATACAAGAAAACTGCAAAAAAATGTGTGACAAATATGACATTAAAATAAAAATTACTTTTGTGAAAATTTTTATTTTACTAATTGGAGAGGTGACTTTAACATGTGTTAACGTAAATAATAATAATAATAATAAAAAATTGATGAGCGTAAAAGAAGATTTACTCTTTATAAATACGAAATGGATGTAAGTTTTGAATGTTTATTTTATTACATATAGGACTGATATTTATGCTCACAACATTCACCTCTTTCTTGAAAAGGTCTTTACTGCGTAACAAAACTTAACTATCAAACAACACACAGCTAACAAACAAAATTTAATGAAATACAATATAATAACTGTTCAACGACATAATTTTAAATTGATAGTATAGTATTTCTTTTGTGTACTTCCATAAACATTTCCTGAAAAAAAAATTTATACTACACAAACGCAATCATTTATGGAAAATCGGAAAAATACAAGTTTAAAATTCGTTTTTCAAAAGATATTTCTTCCGTATTATCAAATTTAGCCACAAAGTGTTCTCTACATTTTTCAGCAATTTTTTTCTACTTGCCAGAGTTTGTTGGACACATTTAGATACTACATGTACGTCCTCAACTGTTGTAAGAACAACAACAAGAAAAAGTTCATTTACAATTATTTGTGTTATTTGTATAGACATTTGGTGTCAGATTTTTTTTTCCTTTTTGACCTTATTGAGTGAGTGAGTGAGTGAGTGAGCGATTTTGGTCAGCGTCGAAATGGAAAGGCTGGGGGAACGAGAGATCCCCGAGAAAAGTCGACCTCTATGAATGGACATGTCACAATTTATACCAAGTCCAAATATGACCATACTTTTTCAATATAAATGATGAAGTTAACATTGCCTGCCGATGTCAATAACTGCAAAAATTAAGTTGGGGCAACATTAAAAACTTTGAATGTAGTTATAAATATGTTAACTTATGAACGTTTACAAAATGCGTATAAGTTTCTCAACAGCATTGCGGTTTGGCAACACTTTTGGAAACAAAAACTGAAGTACCTATGAGTTACTAATAAAGACCGTGCATTTAAACAAATCGGAAACAGAAGATGCTCCATCACTCGTTTAATTTATTACCATTACTGTATTACTGACAGGACACGCTTTAAAAATTTATGGATCCGTAGAAGTCCTGGGGCTAGTGTGTTAATATATTTTCAGTATCATTCTGGTTAGATACCTGGATAAATCTGTCATATTTTCGCATGTGGGAATTATGCTCTGACGATGCATTCAATTGACGAGTTTTCATGGTGATATTCTGTTTCTCCCGCCCTTCGTTCCAGGTGATACTCCATAATGAACTTGTCTCACATTTCGTCGACTCTAGAACCGTTCATGTGTCTCATATCTAACTGGACGGTATAATTTTAATGTTTCTTTTAATCACGTGAAAATTTTGGAATTTGTTCATTGACTGATTACTATACCGTGAGCACGTTGGTGTTTTCTCATAATTTTTAAATACTCTATGGAATGTTATTTAATTATTCAATAGGTATTCAAGTCTCCCTGTATTTTTTCGTTATCAGTATTTTTAAGAAAATAGAAACATACAAAATACAAACGAAGTCCATTTTTTCTCTGTAAAGTTTACCTTCTTTATTATCGTGAAACTGGGCATAGATTTGGTGTTGTGTACTGTAGCTCTTTACGTGTATTAGTAGAATTAATGTTAAATCAGCTGATTCTGTCCAATGTTCAGTCAGTACCATAAGGCCATAGATAACCAGCAATCTAGACAGTGCTTGCTACTACACGCATTATCGCACGGGGGAGGAGAAGGGATAGTATTTTGTTGACTCGGTTGACTCATTTTCTTTATTTTTTGAGTCATATTGATTACCCTTTGTTTATACTATCACTGACAGCAAAACGCGGCTTACAGTAGTAATCTGTTTCTGCTCGCCGTCTCGATCATCTGGTTGTAAAGAGCAAAATAGAAGTATTTATTTCCTCGATTATTTTACGATTCATCTTGGGACTGCGGCGATGAAGCGGTCATATTGCTCGGTTCCCACCAAGTTAGTCCAGGTTTAATCCCAGGCCAGATAACTCATGAGTTTCTGTAATGGGAATCGTGCTGAACGATGTAGTTGGTCGGTAGGTTTTCTCGGAGAGCTTACATTTTGGCGCTGATCCATATTCACATCATTAACCATCATTGGCTCTTAATAGTATTGCTTACGAGCCCCCAAAATATCTTCATTTCCCACCACGGCGATCCAAATCCTGGTTCGATTCCCAACGAGTGAACCCCGATTTTTCGCATGTGGGAACCATGCCGGGCGATGACTGGTCTGCAGATTTTCTTGAATATATCCTATTTCTTCGGTTCTTACATTCCGGTACTGTTCTAAAATCAAATTATTCATTCTCATCAGTTCTAAAACATTAGCTGTTA
The DNA here is from genome assembly GCA_003012365.1 of Medauroidea extradentata. Lineage (NCBI taxonomy): Eukaryota > Metazoa > Arthropoda > Insecta > Phasmatodea > Phasmatidae > Medauroidea > Medauroidea extradentata. The sequence goes on along the minus strand of PNEQ01083461.1, from coordinate 21,373 downwards.
AGCCACCAACATTTACTCTACCTACTACACAAATGTCTTAACCTGATTTAAAATCAAGTAAAACATTTGGCATGCAATTGACGAGGTTTTGAATGGTCATGCTCAAAAAAATAATCAATAATTTTGCTGAATAGTGTGATTACATTCTGTGAGACAGTTCAATAAGTAGGCCTACAATTTCTTAGCACACACAATTTCAATAAACTGTCATATTTCGACCTTTTTGGAGCACAAACTCAAAGCATCTTCTTCCTCATAGACTTCTTCTTTGCAGATAGAGAAGGGTGTCTGTTAGGCTTTATTGTCTTCATGTTGTTTGCCGGAATGAATTTTCTTCGGAAAAGAATCACACGGACCGAGCGGGCGCAGGGCATGCGTGTGGGCTTGCTGCATATATGGCAACCCTGTGCGGGCTTCCTCGTCTCCGGCCGACCCCACACGAGTATCTGCCACACGTCTTCCCAGTCATGCCGGCCGCAATGACCTCGACCATTTTTTCTTTTACTCATAGTTTACACAGTGTTGAAGCTACATATATATCCTCGCGGACTTTTCTGAGGCATTTTTCTTGATAAAACGAGCAATTGAAACGAAAATCACGTACATCTAATAGCCTGTTAGATATGAGGATCTTATAGATTTAAAAAATAGGGAAAAATAATTCGCCTTCAAAAAACTACATTTTACCTATGTAGCCGGAATTGTGTTGTAAATATCTTGAATTTGCCGTTTATTTCACATTTCTATCTTATTTAGGCTGTATTTGCTACAAATCCACTTTCACCCTATATTTAGTGCTAGCGTCTGGGACAGTCTTATGAACCATTAGATCAGTTGAACATTAGAACAGTTGAAACCACCCCGGTCCGGCACCAAACCATTTTTGTGACGGCAGACTACCCCCTCTCCTGACTTCGAGGCACTTGAGTGTTATGTACTATTACGAAACTGATCCTATACCACTTCATACATCTAAACTACCATTATATTAATTACCATCGTGTCAAGAATGTTATTGTAATTCCCTACACAAGGTATCTACAATAACAAATGCCCTATTTTCCCTTACAAACTATTGATACTTAATTATATAAAAGTTACACTTTCGCACGTCACATTGGTTATACGTATTGTAGCGAGCCGCGACTATCGTGCGATTAGTGTAAGGTGACACAGTGGCGGCAGAACTAAAGGACCTCGGTACACACACTGCAGCTCGCGTTCATTATGCACTGTGGAAACCACCTGCGGCACGCCTATATAGAGTTTCGTAAAGACAGAGATAACAGTAGATATCACGGTCTATAGTTTTCGTGTTTTCTTGTACGCACTCTCTTCTATTGGACAGTGCTTTGACCCTGATGTGACGTGCTTTTCGGAGCTCCGAGATAAAGACTTGTCGTGAGATTTTTGGACTTTTGATAAAGAGTGTAAAAGGGAGCTGTATCAGAGACTGAGAGCGTTTTGCCGAAAGGCAACTTGTGTGAGTGAGTCGTGGAGATAGTGACGGGTTGCGAGCTGTAGACAAGAGTGTTCGGCGATATTGTTGTTGTGAGTAGTAGTGTCAACGAGGGAAATCCGGAACTTCAAGAGGACCATCGGCGTCTTTCAAACTGGGACATTGGTCCCACAATTTGTGAGTGGTCAGATTGACATTTAAAGTAAAGTTAACTTTTATAGAGGACTACTGTAAATATTAATTATCTTAATTTTATTACCAATGTGTGTATAGTACTTATTTGTTATGTTTGCTATTAACTTGTATCATACTGGTGACTTTTAAACAGACATTTACTTTATAGTGATTGAACATTTTGACCTTCAGACATTTTGCCGTAGGTAGTTGTAAATAAATTAGGTTTCCATTACTTAGTTTATTTTATTTTATCAAATACCTCCATCCCTCAGCATGCCTTGCCCAACCTGTAACAGTGTATTATGTCTTTATAGCATACAAAGTAGCGAGTTGTGTTTCTCCTACAGATAACCGTCTTTAAATGACCTCGTTGTCGATGAGATGTAAAACCTTACCTACAGATAAACTGTTTAGTTTATGCCTTTAAAGGGATATTATATGGCATATGTTGGCTTACTTGGTCGTGTACAAGCTCGTATGAAACGTGTTGTATTATGCAGCAAAGGTGGCTGACATGTAAGCCTGTATCGACTATTCCTATTAGAAGGCAGCAGCTGGTCTGTTGGGGTGTGACACATTTGGTAACTGTGCAAGCGTGGTATAGTAAATGTCGTCCTTACTTGTACTTGTACGAACACATAAAGTTATATTATAATTTTAAAGACATAATATGTGCTGTAACATTTCTTGATAGTCTATTTGTTGAAATGAAAATATTTAATTCTTCGTGTATCCTATTTCGAGTCTAACAGAATGATAAAATAAATAAATGTAATTCATGTTTACAAATAAGTCTGTATCTTAGCAAAAATATTACGATTTATATTTTAAATGTTTAAAGGCAAAAATTAATAAAAATGTTGTGCTATCTAACGCCCCTCCAACATTTCACGACGCAGAAGTATCATCCACTTTACAAGCTTAGTGCAGAAGCTAGCGACGGAGTTCATGTACGATTATACTGAAAAATGTACATCTATATGTTGTAATTATTTTACGTGTGTTGGTGACATATGGAGCAACTAGGATAATTTCAAACATTATTAAAGCCGTTTGAATGATGACCACATCATGAACACAATGTTACTACAATTTTGCTGACGTAACAAAGTCGGATAAATGTCGTGATATCTGGTATAGTACCTGATACGACATACCTTATAAAAGCTGGGTTAAAAACTAAGGTCGTGTAGTACTACAAGCGAAAATGTATTCAGAGCAATGTTAAACGTAGGCATTGCTTTAAAACTTAACCCTATAAAATCAAGAATTTTTTTTTATTACAGAATACCATGTTACTCGAACCAATAGCTTCATTCTTAAAAACTGTTTTCTAGCATAGCTTATTTTACGCCACCTTTGAGAAATTCAATTGCTCTGTAACTTTCTTGTGTACAAAACAACATTTGTATAGAATATATCCTTAGATTTCAAGTCACAAATATCAAATATAGATAAAGAGGAAATTGCGACAGGAAGTCTTCATTATTACAGGCTGTCGTAAAGTGACTGTATTCAGTGAAATTTCATAAGTCGCTGCAACAAACTAACTAATATTGTTTATTTGTAGGAAAAAAGTGTACAGAAGGGAAGACGGGGGGTAAAATGACTTTCAGGCGTGCTGTTATGCTAAGAAGTAATGTGCTTGTCAATAAGGCAGTAGTAAAATAAATTTCTCCTCTAACAAAAGAGTTTTCTTTATTTCTTTATTTCGAGGTCAACAGCAAAAGCACATTCTTAAAAGCACGTTGCGATTTCGTTCAACTTTTGCTGTGAAAACTTCGTAACATACTATTTCACGTCGAGCCTTATGTTTTGAAAGATGCAAGTAATGTCAGGTTTCCAGACTAAATAAACACAAAGGCCGAACTCTATTACCCATTCGATTTTTCCGTTGTCCGTCTGGCAACACAGCAGTTAGTCACTGTCTTCTAGATTCTCACTATCAGCTGGTGTGTAGAGCATATTAAGGGCCTCTATTACCACCTCCGGATAAAGTTCTAGATAAAATACACCCAGAAGATAGACCTTCTGATATCGCTTATCCGAGAGTCTATCCACGGAATAATCTATCAGCTACTAGGACCTGCAGATAGGTACTTAATCAGAAGTTAAACATGTAAGTGGTGGCGTTGGCCTTTCCTAGGGAGGGAGGGCGATAAATTTCAAGGGATCGTCAGGGGGGCATTAATTCGGCGGCAGAGGGGCGTTGACAGGCACTGGCGCGGAACGCGGGTGCTGGAGAGGCCCAAAAATTCGGCAGATTCATTTGACAACAAATTATATTTCACTTTTTTCACTCGAGTCTCGACTTATTGTTGGAGCCACGATTTTGTCGCGAAAAGATTTTTGTCACACTTTGTTTCAGTGACTCACGTGCACATCGGCAGTTCTGTTTCAAGGTTATTGGCAGCGTGTCTTTGTTCAGACACGTCCCTCATTTGACTGCGCCAATCAGAATAAGATTATTGTGAGTCTGTACGTCTATAATTTGCCAAGACCAGGGAGAGTAAAATCATCCAACCACAGACGATGTAGCAGAGCTGCATGTGTGCACATGACATATCGAAACCAAATGTTGCAAAAATCTTTTCGCCATAAAATCGCGGCTCTACTTATTGTTAATTGACTGTTGTTTCTCCAGTGTAAATTCCGTTAAGGCAGTATGATATTGGGCATTTGCTCTCTTGCATGTTTGTTATTAGGTAGCAGGCGTCCAGGGCGCAAGTGAACAAATTACAATGAATACTAGTTTTAAGATTGACTTGTCCTCAAATGAATTTACGAAATGTTATATCCTTAATTATAAGTGGTATAATTTTTACCGTATTGTAAGTCATAATTTGTATTATTTATTTTTAATTTTATTATAGCCTCTGTCAATGTTGTGTAACATTCCACACGTACGTAAATTATTGACACTGTCAGAAATATTGCAAGCAGCTGGCATGTAGTTTGCAATTAGTGTGACTACTAAAGGCTCTGCTACAATTGATGAAGTAAAAGAAATACCACAGGCACAGAAAATTCAATTCAAACTTTTGGACAGGCATTCGCTACAATCACAAATAGCATGCGCAGAATAAAATAGAACAGGATTGGCTCACAGAATATTAGACTCTCTCTCTTACAATTCTGTGTGCTGTGTGCTGTGGGCAGCCAATCAGATCTGGGATACTGCCAAGCTCATACCAACAAATGAGTGAAAGTACATGTAAATTGTTTGACTAGTGTTGCCAGTAATCGATGTAATTTACAAATAAAAGCGTAATAATGCTTCTGAATAATTTTGGTTACTGAAATTATTTAAAATTATTTTCATAGAATGTAAATATTGTTATTGTTTTTAGAATGCTGAGACAAATGTTTATAATAGTTTTGTTGTCAATTAGCCTTGCAAAATACGTGTTCGGCCAGAAACATAATTAATACTGGTGACTGCATTGCTTCGTGTAACCAAAAAAAATATTGATAGTGAAATTATTTCCTTTTTTCTGACAACCAGTGCTTGATTACTTACATGTGCCTTCAATGTCATAGATTAAAAATCACAATGAAACAGCATAAATACAAAGAGGTCAGAGGTATATTGAAACTCATTGCTACCAACATAATGTATGTGAAATTTATCGATACGCTATTCCCTAACGTTTTGTAAACGCTTGGCAGTTCTATGTCTGTGCTATTTTCGATTGTAGCAGTCATGTCCTTGACGTTTTTGAGTTGTGCCCGTGCGCGTGCTGTGTGCGTGCTAAATCAATTGTAGCGGAGCCTTAAAAATTATGGGTAGCTACTATAAATCTGAGATTAGATAGTATATAGAAAATTTGTTTAAAAAATACGTTTACAAAGCAATATGAGTTAATTAGTTTCCAATAATATTTAAATTTTTTTGCAGTTTTGTGATGTTAGGCTACTTATTAAAAATTACTGTTATACATTTTCAGGACATGTACTTACCATATATCATGTGTACTTGTTAAATATCTAAGTAAAGGCTCTGATACAATTGACTTAGCACAGAAAACAGCACACGCACAGAAACAGCGGATGTTATTAAAACAAAAACAAGCTACACTGGCAAATAATAGGGCTACGTATGTGTATTGGTATAATTGATTTTGGATGTTTTTATAGTTACCGCCTTTCGTAAATAAATTTTTTGTTAATTTTGTAATACAAAATCTAGTGAACTTATTTTCTTAAAATTGCAGTAACTTTTGTAAACCTTGAAAACTATTTCATGCCAAACAAATCAATTTACTAACTTCGGCGCGAATTTGTACAAAGGTTAATCAAATTAGTTTCCGTTTTCACCCGTGTTTATTTTCTTTTGAACCCGGTGGTATCCGTGTTCTAATTGGCTACGTACGGCACCTGCGCACAGTGCATAGATTTATAGGATATTATAGCCCAATTTCTGTACAAGCACGCGCCATGTGAGAGCTGGAATGTGTTACATATAATATTACTACCGTTTTAAATGCGAATGGCTAATTTACATAGGTCGATTTCTTTCGGTATTTATAGGCTACTAGTTGTTTTTGCAGTTGCCTGCTGCTTGAATTCCTTGAATGTGCCCTTCACTCAGTAGCTGCCACTCTTCATCTAAGCTGGCGCGCAATGTACGCCGATCTTGTGCTATTTTACTGTGCGAGTGATATTTGTAATTGTAGCGCGTCTCACCAACAACCTTGGATTGAACTTTTGTGCGTGTGCTATAGTTTGTGCTAAATCAATAATTGTAACATAGTCTTAAGAGGGCGTGGTACATAATTCAACGCTAAAAGCATTAATCTATAACTGTAGGTTTCTTGAAGCCAATTTGCGAAGATTAAACAATGTCAATCCCAGACAGTAGTTATAGCCAAAGTTTTAAACAATAGCAATCCTAGGCAATAGTTATAGCCAAAGTTTTAAACAAAATTGTTCCCAGTGTTACGAACTTCTGAGGCACAATCTCTGAAGCAGGAACCACGCGAAACGAATTAGTAATCCTGGATAAATATTCACTCATAAAGTTGGCATATACCATTATCTAGGATTGTCATTTAGTATTTCATCCATATTGGCTTCGAAAAAAGCGTTGAAATCAATTGATGATTTCAGCGTTTATTTATCATAAGACTTCAAAATATATTATTTATTTGCTACCAGTTCATCACATTTCTGTGTGTAACGGTAACAGAATATTCAGTTTTCATTGTATTGAATTGTGTGGCGTCAAAACCATGAGGAACTTTTTATAGAAGTGTCGTACTCATTGTCTTATATGTAATTGTTAAATGATCAATATTTCGAAACGCTTTATTTCTTTGCAGCCAGTTCATCTGTTATCTACGTGTGAATGAATTTTTATTCGTTATCGTATTGCATTGTATAGCATTAATCACACAAGGAAGTTATACAAGTGTTGTGCTAATACGTCTGACACGTGTGTAATTGTTGAATGACAGACTTCAAAATATATTACTTCTTTGCAGCCAATTCATCAGTTAACTATGTGTAACCGAAAATTGTTTAACATAACTGTATTGCTTCTGTCACACTAGGAATTTATAGAAGTGTTGGTCTCACTGTCTGATAATACAAAATCTTCGAAAGATGTTATTTATTTGCAGCCAATAATAGGTAACTATTTGTAGCATAGTAAGTATTAGCTGTTGTTTTGATAGGTACTGCTATTACATTCCTTAGTAAGTTGCAAAAACTAATATTCTGAATACAATTTCATAAAAGAGTAAGGAGTAGGGGGCGCCGGGCATTGGTTTGTGGACACAAGGGGGGCGGTTATCCGAAAAAATTGGAGAACTACTGCACTAGACCATCACGACTTACAAATAATGGAATGAATTTTTACATTCACACACTTGTGACACGTAATTCCGAGAAACTCGTGATTTTGCTAACATGGATAACTCTCGCTGTTTTCTTCTCCGTAGCCTTTACAAAATAGTACACAGAATATGTGACAAAATATGGATAGCATGCAATTGAAACTAGAATTAGACTTGTGTGTATTCTGCAAAAAATTTTTAACCGTTGTAGTCCTCTTTAGTCATTTAACCTAACCTAACTATACAATAGAACACAAAAATTAATATTTTACAAATGTATTACATACCTGTACTTTAATAAAAAAGATACAAGTTTTCTAAACCATCGTGTGTGTAATTGCGAACACGTGCATACCAAATAACTGCAATTACATGAACGACGTACCACCAACCATTCCTGTAGTACTATGAGGGTGGGGAAGAGACCAGGCAGACCTGTCGCACACCCCACCACTGGCTATCAGGTGGGGGGTCACCATGGACCCATTTCCACTAGCCTGCCCATGTTGGCAATCTTAGAAACTATCCAGTGCAGAGTCTCTAAAAGTTCAGCATGTTTCCAGCAGACTACGCTACTGTCGCTCGACATGGGGGGGGGGGGGCAAGGGACGAGCTTGTTGTCAATAGCTTAGTCTCCCACTCCTCTAAAGCCTAGTTCACAATTAAAAACTTAAGAATTAAGAATTATGCAGTAAGCGTCAATCACGCACACGGAAAAAAGTCTTAAGTAATTCTGGTTCATAATAAATGTGTTAATTCTTAATTCAAACCAATAAGAACCCGACTACTCTGCTTTCTTCAAATGCGTGAAATTTCTGTGGATTCCTCAATATATTTCGTCGCCAGTTGTCCAGAATATCGCCAAGGAATGGTAGAAATGAAATACTAATGTAAAAAATATGTTAGAAATAAAAAATTGCATCTCCATGTTCATTACTTGAATAGCAGTTCTCGTACAATCGGGTAATCACATTATACCGAGGCTGCACGTATAAATGCAAGAAAATTTCACTTATTCGTAATGTGCAAATATAAAGTAACAAATTTAAATTACTAAAAATATATACTCCAAGGGGTCAGCAAATCAAAACCTTACCTCTGAGCCACCGAACACTTCACACAGGTAATGCTTCTAAACAAGTAATTTTAATGTGTTAGGCGGTCTAAACTAGTACATGTAACAAACATGTTATATTTCTGTTATTTTAGCGAGAATTTTGATTAAATCAGATTAATATTTTTATAAATAATAATATGCCGTGTATACGAAACAGTAATAACTTATACTACGAGTTGTTCGCCAGCCAAATGGGTTTTTAAAAGCTTTTCAAACAGCTATTCTGTCGTTAAACTAAAAATAAATATAAGCTTAACGGCATTTTTTAGCTTGAAGTGATCAAAATATGCCAAATCCATCATATGTAGCACCACACCGTATTTAACGTAAATTATTTAAATATCCGCCATGTTTATTTAACTTCCCGAATGCTCTGATTGATTCATTCCCTTAATTCTTACGGAAAAATATAAAATTTCGCTATACCTGTTACTTCTTAAGTTATGGCCCACACGCCACACGACCTCACACGGCCTGTTAAGTTCTGTTGCGAATCGGTACGTTAAGAAACACACTTTCTATTCTTACGTCAACTCTTAGCTACACGTCATATTTCTTAAGTTTTTAATTGTGAACCCAGCTTAAGGCGGTCATTCCAGCTGCTTCCTTTCACTATGTTGCTAAGATGAATTTAAAGGCAAAAACCGCCTGGGGGTAGTAATCGCCGGTTACACCGGCACTTCTCCCTCCCTCAACACCCTGGCTTTTTCACGGAGCTTGCTTTACTGACGAGTTCGTTTTGGAATCCTCACGCAAAGAGTATGAGTAAGATACACTGAACTCTGGTAATAAATACAGACAGTGTTGTTTATTATACAAACCGGACATTTATTGACGAATTAGTACCTTATTATAAGAATGCGGAAGTAGCGGAAAGGTTTCGAAAGAACACGTGCGGAAGGAGGACTGGAAGGGGGGAGGGAAAACGAAAAAAATCACTATTCATGCAATGTTTACGAAATGTACGGAAGTTAAGCAGAAGAAATCTCGATGTCACAGAAAGCCCAGCAGGTTATTCTCAGAGTGTAAAGAAAACTTATGATAGGTCAGTGTAAATAAATAAGTAAAGGGTTTGTTACATCGTTATATCTAGTAATGTATAACATCTATTTTTCTGTTTGATTTCAAAACTCACGTTAAGAATATTTCTCATCACAGTTGCCAGTGGTGGTTATGCTGAAGTTAATCTCTTTTTATGGTCCAGTTTTGTTATTACTTAACTAATAAAATAGATTATGTTTTATGTCGCAATAGTTCCACGGTGGCCTTTGTTGTCGATTACGACGCTGTCACGTCTTCTTTTTGACAGAATATTTACGAAAAATTCTGTTCGCAAAATAGTTTAAGGTTTTATTAAAGTCGAATGCTCAATGTCGTTGGAGGAATAATTTACCATTATTGTATAACAGGCACTAAATGAACTATGTTTAAACCAAAGTTTTCGAAGTAAACTTTTGATGCAAAGAAAAATTATTATAGTACCTTAATAAACACTTTTATCGTCAAGCGTTTTTCTGCTGTTACGGCACTTTTGTTACTAACGTAGTTTGTATTGTTTTCACTGTAAGAATTTCATTGATTTTTCTGTATCTGTTAGTGATGTGTATTTCGCCACACACACACACACACACACACACACACACACACACACACACACACACACACACACACACATATATATATATATATATATATATATATATATATATATATATATATACTTATTTATTTATTAATACATATGCATCCTTGAGTCTCTATAAAATTTCTTCCTGCAAGATTTGAGACTGTGGTGTATGGAAAAAAGTTTAGGTGACTATACAGTACACAAAATAATACTCATCAACGTGTAATTCAGCATATTTGTGTGAGATAGTTAACATTAGGCGACGTCGCCGAAAACAATTGTCACGCTAAAAACTTTCTTAGAAACTTGACACACAAATATCATCTGGGTCTATAATTTTTTAACTTTTAATGTGTAGACATGGACCTTAGATTCAATTCCAACCCAAGTGCGTTACACCACTTATTTGCACTAACACTTGAATGAAGAAAAATCGCTTGCATGTAGACAATTTCAGACCCTGGGCTAAGCGTACTAACTGTTCCCTCATATCATGTTTCTTAAATATTATATGCAGAAAGTTTGACGTAAATTGATAATTATTGCAAGTTGAAATAGCTATGCGTGAGCTGAATATATATATATAAGTTTGTTATTATCTTGGTCACTAAGTGGCGTAAACTCAGTAATATTTATATTTTATGTTTACTGATTTTTGTAGTAATTATGTGGTGTAATAAAACCATATTTACTGACAGCTCGTTTAAAAATAAAACTACTCTATCTGTTTTGGTATTTACAGTTAAGTTTACAAAAAAATTCAATACACTTCCATAGTTCTTCAACAAGTTTTAAATGATTGAAATTACACAAAGAAAAACAGAATTAATATTTTTCCTAACTTATTCATGTCAAGTCTCATGCGTAAACAGTAAACATACACACTATCTCTCACTTTGCAGTTTCTGTGTGAAATTAATATGAATATACCGTTATTAACTGTTTCAGTGTTATCGCATATAATTATTTTCGAACAAAAACGGAAAACATTTAAAAACCCTTATATTCATCTTTATTACATTTTTGTCTCATATTCAGTGTAAACATATATTCTGGTTGCGAAAATTCAGTATTTTGTGAATTTAACTTCCACTATATTTTCTTCGTGTGTATGCTTAATATCTTTTAAAATATTTTCCACTCAATTATTCTATAAACATAACTTTACGTTGGCGTTGATTAGTTTTTTAATTTTACAGTCCTATCAGATGTTGCTTTTGAGTTTTTTCTTTTAATTTTGTCATAAACGGACATAGTCGTTTTCCACAGTGTTTCTTAATAAGGAAATATAACTCTTGTACACCTAACAAATTTTTCTAACCATTTTAGAAATATTGTTAAGTTTAAACTTTGTGGAAAATAGACAATAATATTTCGGCTCCTACAATAATTGCTATAACATTACTAGTGTCCGTTAATGAATACATTTTATACTGCTACCATACAAATGCGGTGACTTAGGCTATAGACTGATATATGAAAAGACAGCCATAATTCTCTATGGAGAAAACTAATGTTGAAGTTCGTTCTTGTGGCCTTGAAGTCCAGAATTTTCGTATCTTGGAGCAACTCCTGATGGACTTGTAGGTGGCAGTGGACTAGTAGTACCTTCCATTGGTAACACCTCAATCATAGATGCTGTCGTCTACGAATATTTTTCTTCGCTAAGAACATGGGAAGCTTCACATGAAAAAGAATTACAAAAGTATTGGTTCCAAATCCAGGGCTAACATACGATATCTGGACGGTAACACTGTGATCTCATCATTTACAATGACAGCGGAACTGAAGTTCTGTGGCAAATGAGAGATGAAGAATTTTGGAATAAGAAGCTGCTACCGAAGCGTCAGCGGTTTTACATGAATTGCCACCTGCCAGAAATCGCAGACAGCCGTTTAGTATGTGGAATGCTGGTGAGAGATCCTAAATTCATTACAGGTCCTTCAGAAGCTCTGTGCACTTACTGAAATCTCCCAGAAATATATTTACCGGTGCCAGTTTTTTTAGTAGGTGTGACAAAAATGTTTAATGTTTGATGAGGAATTGATCATATTCCACTGTAAATGTAGGATAAACCGTTTTGTAACGTTAAACTGTTAATTAATTACTTATATATGTGCGTGTAAATTTTGAGCAGGTGGTAGTACTACTGCTGTATAAAAATCCTTGCGTGTATAGTGATATAGTTTAAAACAAATTACTTCTCTATGTATTTACTACCATCACATATTCATATGTATTGCAAATATTAACAAAAATGTTTATTTTGAGGGGGGTTTACACGAAATATGTTACTTGTTTCAATGGATTTTGTATCTGTACGAAATATGGTTTGTTTTGTAGACATACATTTTGATTTGTGACTTGTTTTTAGAGTAATCAAAATTTTCTAGCTTTTATTGTTCTGTATAATGGCATATCCTAGCCCAAATAGGCATAAAACGATTTTATATAAAATAAGGAAAAACAACTGACTTACAGATAATTCACGCTGAAGAGCATTATCGCGGGCTACGTCAAACCAAATAAAAATTCCTGTTGAATATTTTGACGTAGCCAGTTACAGTTATCTTTAGAGTGAATAGTTTCATTTCTTCAAATCAGTTGGTGTTCCTTTCTTGTATAAAATCATTTTATGCAAATTTGGGCTTTAGCATAGCACTATGCAAAAACTATGAAAACTAGAAAATGTACATTATTGTAAAAAATAATCGCAGTGTAGTCTAGAAAACAATCCATATTCCGTACAAAATAAAAATTATTGTAACAATTAACAGTATAGCATGAACATCTCCTTAGACTGGGTTTTGTTGTCAGTTTTTCTGGTCAACATAGCAGCTGTACTTCTTTTCTTCCGATGCTGAACACACCTTTTGTGAAATTGATTTTTTTACCCCACAAAGCTGTAGGCCTACTCTCGATGACGTTAATTGTGCTTTTAAATGTGACGACACTAATCACCTATGGTGTGTACAAATTTCGTTCCACGTGGACCATTACTTTTTCCGCTATCAGAAAATTGTTAGCTCAAGGTAGAGTATAGCCCAATTTTCTTTAATAATTCATAACTAGAGACACTGAAAAATCGCGAAAAAATTTAACATAGCCTCCAATATACTGTAGTATCTCAATCGTGACACGTGCGAACAGTTTTCTGGCAAACCACATACGTTCTGTGTTAAAACTGTTAAGTTATAATTGGATTTGTTGAAGAGGGACTCGGTACTTCATATAAACGATAGCCAATATGAGTGCGAAACCTTCAGTGTTATACATAGTATGTTGGAGCCTAGCAAACAATAAACTTTTCCCGCGATTTACCAGTGTCTCTATTCATAACTTTTAGACGGTCGCGAATCAGACTATGCAGGTTTGGTTTATTTCGTAGGTCTTGGGCACCTCTATCACCCGCCTCTTTATTGATATCTACTTCCGGAACACCGATAAACTCCGGCAGGTGATTCCTTGTGAAAAATTAAGCAGGAAAAGTGCATGACACTTTGTACGTAATCGTGACATTAAAGGAGTAATTCGTATTTAAAAATCAAATTTTGAAACTTCGATTTCCCCATAAACCGAATAGTGATCGACGTAAACTGACAAAACTCAGGATATTACTTCAAGACAAGAAAGTCGACAAACCAACAGTAAACACTAGTTGATACCTTTTACCCTTACGAAAATAAAAGTGGTGGCCTCCGTTAAATTGCTGACAAATGTTTTATCGTCAGGAAAATCCAACATTTAAGAGTGAATTATTGGGAAATGTGAACATGGTAATGAAAAAGGCCCTCTTGTAGCAACTGTCTAGGACGCATAGTTGTCGTGCAACAACGCACGTCAAGTATTGGTGTGATGAAACACAGCCTAGCGTGTAGGCAACACTGCGTACACGAGAGTCCGGTTTATTCCGCAGTGCCGCACAGACGATGGTGGACATTCACGGTAAATATCACGTAACGTAGCTTAAATAGGTCACGAAACCGTAACCACCACTTTGTTCCTAGCTTAATTTGTGTGTTTTTTTTTTTTTTTAAATATAAAATAAATGGTAAGAGTGCAAGTGAAACAATATGAGTGTTATTTATGTTCGTTAAAATGGTATTTATGTTATATTTTTCATTCCTTATTTAGCTTTACTACCAAATAGAAATAATTAGACTATGTATTTTGTATTAAGAAATTCTGTACTAATAACATGTGCTGAAGTGCTTTTCCTTGTTCGAATGTCTTTGAAATAGTTTTGACTGGTAACTCTTTCAAAATATATGTGTCTGCATTAAACACTTATTTCTAACATCTAGGTTGTGAAATGTGTTTTACAAAGCATATGTTTGGTTGATAAAGGGTGAGTTTTTACGCTCATTCGCTTTGTAGAGCTAAGTTGCACATTTTTATGGTCACATTTCCATTGATTCAGTGCATATAGTTAGATAAAGTACAGCGGTGACCTGTAATTACTTTAATTTGTTATTCAAACAGTTTTTTTACAAAACTGTTTTAAAATCAAATATCATATTAGCCTGACTAGTTAAAATAGGAAACTTCAAACCAATATACACTTTAGTATTGGGTACTATTTTACCACATTTTGACATATGCTACTTGCAGAAGCCTGTGCCAAAAAACTAGCAAGAAAAGAGCATATCACTTGCCTCCTGACCATGCTTGTATGTAGATCAAGAACTGTTAAAACTAATAGCAATAGGACTGAGTTTCTAGCCTTTTGTATACACTTACACTTTTAGTAAAGGAGCTAATTATTTTCCATATAAAAACAAATTCTGTGAACATTCATTCCTTTAGTTTCGTAGTTAATAAAATTACCAATTACAGCACGATTTTCTTTTGAAGTTATATGAGAGCTGGACAAAATAAGCCTTTGTTTTTAATTTAAGAAAACATGAGATTTGTTAAAGGTCAACAAAAACTACTGAGAAATTAAATATACTTATTTAATATTACAGATAAAGATAAACTATTAAAAATATTAATTGCAATACTATAATTGATACTTATTAGAATATGTATCAGGTGGGTTTATTAAAATTAAAAACCCATAGTTTATATTCAGATGAAAAATTACTATGGGACTACAAAGAACGAATTCCTTGTCGCCTGGCTAGCGCACCGTTCTTTCCGTCTCCGGCTCTACTTTACCACCATCCAGCACATGGGCAGTCCTGTCGTGGGTCAGGAAGAGCGAGCAGGCCGCTAACTACACAAGTTGTCAAGCAGTGCAGCTGGCAACATTGTATTTGAAAGGCGCCACCCTCCTGAGTTACAAGACCTGTTTTTACTGCAGATATGCCGAAACTCCCTGCCCCACCCTCTCGCTCCTTCCTGGAGACATAGTATTCACAGATTTCGTCCACAAAGCAAACCAGCCAACTGCTGGTAGTTCAGAGTTCGGAGCACTACGCAGGCAGATACTTTTGACTATGGAGACTACGAAACGCGACGTGATATGTACAATTTTCGCAAGCTAAATAATATTAACCTGACGTGTTACATAGCATCTGAATGTATTATTCTTATCTATAATAACCATACTAAGCTTTAATGCGATTGTTTTCCCCAAACTTCGAAAATACATAGTTTAAATAAGAAAATAGGAATGTCTCGTTCAAAAATGCCTGTATATCAGTGCCAATCTGCAAATTTTTATTTGCATTATTAGTAGCAGTTAAATGAATTAAATCATACAACTCGACACAAAAGCCAATAAGAAGGCTTCATAAATGTTGCATATTCGTTTTGGACTGAAATATCAAAATTCAACCATGTTGTGAGCTTCCGGAATACAATTTAAAAAATGTTTAAGAACAAGTACAAATTATATTTAAAAATAATAAAAATTATTTAGTGCCAAAATAGTTTGCATAAAGTAATTAAGTACTGCTTCACCATGAATAGATGCTTCTTTTACAATTTTTTACAATCACACCTTATCCCCCTTAAACTAGGCACATCACTACTATTAGCCACGCCCCCTTTCTGACTACTCGAACACATTGCATGGAGTGATTTCTTCGCCGAGACCCTAGGCCCCAAGACTTCTTAATACTCATCTCCTCCCTGCTGCAGGGCTATCTGTCACAGATGAATAATACCTTCTTACCGTTGAAATTAGACACATTATTATAACTTCAGTTGGGCCATCGACATATGCTGCCTTTACGTATAATTACGCTGGCAGAATAACCCATATCACGTGTAGATTTATTTGTATTGGGATTAGCGTCTCGTCGACAGCGAATTCATTGAAAATTTTAACACACAATTTCACTTAAGAACAGGAATTAGGAAACAGATCGGCCATTGCCATGGACAATGTTAAGGACCCAGTTCACCTCAGTTTTTAACATCTTTTTTATTTTTATGTTGGTACCAGATTTTTTTCTTATTTTATACACAAATTGTGATTGAATCTTCTTCTTAGGAAATTTTTGAATACCTGTATGGCGTCTCACGACTAAATTTGGTATTTGCCTTTCTTCTTTGGAGAAATAATCATATACATAACTTGAATTTATGTACTAAGTATTTAACTGAATTCGCCCCAATTATTTTTGTGTAATATTAATGCTACTAAGTGTGATGAGCGTATTGATATGGTTTTAATGGCATATTATTCCTAGACAAAATTACAAGCTCTATTTGTTCGCTTGCTCTTCGCTTCTTGACGACAATTATGCTGACTTGAAGCGATATGCTGTGTAGAGATATATTATTTCTTCAGCTTGGAATTTCTACACATGGAAATAATAGTGACGGATTTTACAGTTGGTACAAACAGTATCGTTTATGAGAACGCTATATTTGGCCGTTTGATTTAATACTACAACCATACTTGTAGTTTATGCAAATATGTGAACAAAAGGATAGCTGAATTGTGTCAGGAGGGAGAGACGTAGAGTGTAATACCGTAACCTCGGTGAGACACTATCTCCGCGATTATGTTAAGCGTGTAGAATACGACCTTCTAAGAAATTCAAGGTAGGAATATATGTTTCATCTAAACCACCATATGAATGATAGTATAAAAAAACCCAGCGAATATTCCCTTTAAAGGCTTATTCTAGACAGTTTATACCTTGCAAGAATTACAGAATAATGAAGTTAACCCAATATCGTAGTGACGAATGTTCTAAGGGAATGCAAGGTATATTCTTGTCAATTGACGCAACAAAAAGAGACCACTAATAATCCAGAGATTAAAGTTGACAACCAAGGAAAGAAAACATTTTTTCCAGGGGAAATGCAAGCATTGTTCTAGACGGTCAAGTCCTTCTATAAATTAATACATGTCAGTGGCGACGAGATGACAAGTATTCTTTTTCCACATGAGTGACAGAGAATGACTAATAATATTCTAATCAATTACAGCCCCCTGAAGGAATGACCATTTAGGAAGCATGAAATATTTCACGAATATTCTGGTCAATTAGATCTCCGAATAAATGAGAAAGTATGACCTTCTAGAAGGTAAGATGTGGACTGACATGGCTGTATGAAAACTGCCTAATGAATGTTCTAGTCAATACCTGAAGGGATGATAGCATGACCTTCTGGAAAGGAAGATACTTCCTGGTCGAATATGATTTAGCAAGAGAAACATGAATATTCTGAATAATTTAATATCCAAATGAATGACAGAACATGGCCTTCTAGAAAGCAAAATGGTAGCTCTGATAAAAACTGATAGAGCATGAAATAAGTATACTAGTAAGTTTAAATCCATGAAGGAACGTGGGAGCATGCCCTCCTAGTAGGAATGATGGTGATTCATAAGTATGCGAAAAATATACATAAGGCATTTTCTAGTCATTAACCGAAGGAACGAGAGAGCATGGTCTTTTAGAAGACAAGATGGTGACTGCATCAGAATGATAGAGCATTGGAAAATAAGACGAATATTCTAGTCCGTTATATCCCTGAAGAATAACATAGCATGATATAGACAAGATACCAACTACCATAAGAATGACAGAGTATGAAAAAATAATATGAATATTTTAGTCAGTTAAATCTCTGAAGGATTAGAGAGCCTTCTAGAAGGCAAGATGATGAATTCCCCAGAATGATAGAGCATGAGAAAATAATCCGAATATTCTAATCTATTAAACCCCGAAGTTTGGAAAAGCATGACCTTCTAGAAGGCAAGATGGCTACTATTATTGTTGTGCATAAAATACATAAAGAATTTTCTAGTCAAACCCCGAAGGAATGATAGAGCATGACCTTCCAGAAGGCAAGATGGCGACTGCTCCAGAATGACAGAGCATGAGAAAATAATACGAATGTTCTAGTCAATGAATGAGAGAGCATGACATTCTAGAAGACAAAATGGCGATGGTCATGTCCTAACGAATATTCTAGACCAATTCCCAGAAGGAATTATACATCATGTAATTTTAGAAGGCAAGATGGTGACTGGTCCAGAATGACAGAGCCTGAAAAAGTAATACGAATATTATAGTCAAATCCTGGAAGAGTGATAGACTAGGCACGATGGCGACTACCATAAGAATGATAGAGTGTAAAAATAATAAGAATATTCTTGTCATTTAAATCCCTGAAGAATGAGAGAGCATGATAATCTAAAAGACAATATGGCGACTGCCATGGCCTAACGAATATTCTAGTTAAATTCCTAGACGGAGTGATAGAGCATGACCTTCCAGAAGACAAGATGGCGACTGGCCCCCAGAATGTTAGAGTATGGAAAAGTAATACGAACATTCTAGTCAAATCCTTGAAGAGTGATTGACTAGGCAAGATGGCGACTAACATAAGAATGATAAAGCATAAAAATAATAAGAATATTCTAGTCATTTAAATCCCTAAAGAATAAGAGAACATGACAATCTAGAAGACAAGATGGCGCGACTGCCAAAGCCTAACGAATTTTCTAGACCAATTCCCAGAAGGAATGATAGAGCATGACCTTCCTAAATGACAAGATGGCTGCATTAAAGATGGTGACCCCATGTGACAGCCTCGAGATGACTCGCGAAATTGAGTCAATTTGCCGCTTTAAGCAGCCGGAGGATCAAGGTCAACTTTGGGTCAATGACACGGTGGTGGGAGGACAATTTGGGAAATTTTGAGGGAAAAAGGGAAATTTTAGTCAAAATTAGCAGCTTCTAAGGGAAAATGGGAAATTTTGAGGGAAAAAGGGAAATTTTGAGGAACATCCAATATGGCTGCCAAGGCACTGAGCACCGACGGCCTCGCGACCCCCAAAACAAACCCCCTATTCCTATCTATTCCCATCAGATGTATATAAAATTTTGAAGATACATTTCCCTCTCCAGACACGCCTCAAAGAATTAAGATATTTCACATAGCCGGACTTTGCAAAAGGATTTTGGCCACTAACAGGAACTGAAAGGACTTAAAAATGTCTAACATTTGCTACTCCATGGGGAAGATATGCATGTATGCGAATGTAATTTGGACAAGCCTTAGCTCCAGAAGTAATCTAGCAAATGTAACATAGCATTTTGTCCAATGTAACAGATGCGTATAAATTTCAATTTATTTGTCAATGAACCTAGGTATTTACTATTCTATGACCATAGTTACCACGTGCCAGGAAGAATGTAAGTTTTAATTGTCTATGTATTGAATGTATAAGGTATTGTGATTTTAAGACTTTAATGACTTCTACAGCTTTTATATCAGATGCTAGGAATATTTTGTTTTGTATCACGGATTACAACCTGATCTGATCATATTGGCGAACAAACCCGGGGTAAGCCACGAGGAAAGTATTGATTGGAATGGGTGTTGCGACGTTAAAACAAGAGAAGTAGTTATGTTGAAGAACAATTGAGAAAATGTTATGGAAAGAAGAACGTTCCCGTCCATGATGCCGAACAGACGTGTAGTCAAGAAGACCTGAGGATTTCTTCGACGAGACACTGAATTGTTCATACGCGTCGTCAGAAAGGTCTCACTTTTCTTCTACGACTAATACCAGGAGAAATCCATTGGAAAATATAAACGATGTCAACGCCAAAGAAGGACTTCCCAGCGAATCGTAAAGAAGAGCCCGTGGATCAGGCCATTCCATACTCCACTTCGTGTTCGTTGCTGTCCAGGTCTCCGAAGTCAACGGTTCGACGGGTCCATTATTCGATGAACGAGGGAAACGAGAGCTTCATCTGAGGACGAAGAGGTCGTGATCGTCTTACGATCACCAGGAGTACGTGGTCGCCGCCCCAGGACGAGAAGGATGTGGTCGAATGAGTATCGAGGGATGATCAAAGAAGAGACAACCGTCCAGACCTACTACAAGAAATCCTCGGTAAGACCCACCCAAACTACGCCGTCGTTTCAAGTTCCCGAAAATGTTGTTGATTAGACAGAACGACTTCAAAATTCTTCTTATATCGCAACGGGTGTGATTCACTTCAAATGTACAAAACCTAAGATCAACCTGAGATTTCCAAACTTGAGCTAGCAATGAGTTTAAGAAGTTTATAAGTTGTTCCGGGAACAAACAGAAAAATGGAAATATCTAGAACACAGAAAATCAAGTAGAACCCGGGTTTGTGAGTTAATTGATGGTCAGGTTCGTACCCGAGTTAAACACCTTGATCACAGTAGAAAAACGTCATTTTGAAAATTCATACACTATCATAATTCCTGCTTATTTATTTATCTAGTTGCCTGACTTGTCTGTAGAAGTCATTATTTTTCCTATCATATGAATTCTGTTTAAATATACTTCTTATGACTTCTACAGGCGTTTGGTTTCCATTTGGTCAGTAGCTCTAGTAATAGATATTGGTTGGCTTTTCCTATATTATCTCATCCTTTATTAAAGTGAAAGAAAAGGTTTCACAATATTTTTCTTTACAGAGATGTAGAGAGTTAAAAAAAATGGCAACCCAACGTGAGAGCCCGATTAAATTTGAAGAATTTAAAATAAAGTGCCAAAGAGAGTAAATAACTATAAGAAAACCAACCAAGTTTCTTGTAGAGGAAACAAACTAAGTCAGAAGACCGACTGCTTGTTTAGTGCAATACATAGATTACAACAAATTGTTGTAATATTGCTTATCGCTGCTATCAAAAGTGTCGGTATAGTTATAAGAAAATGGCGGAAAGAAAATTTGTCATGACACACATAGAAGAAGCGATTG
>PNEQ01083460.1:0-25383 GCA_003012365.1 Medauroidea extradentata | reverse complement strand
CTGGAACTTTGCGTCTATAGTACGACCTCAATATAGATCCTAATACGTCGTAGTTGATGGAGACAGGCCGGCCGGCTTGGCACAGGCGGCGCCGGCGCCGCGCGGTTTTCAAACTGTCACTGCCGCATTTTTTAACAGATTTTTGCTATTTTTGTTTTATTTTTAATATTGTGTCTTACCAAGTAATAACTGCAACTCTGCAATTCATATTTTAATGCCGTGAATTAGATACAGTATGTTTTATTCATTGTCAACGTAATTCCTTACAATTTTTTTTGACATATAATTTTGTTATTTTTTGAGGGTTCCTGAGATTGTATTCGTAGAATCGCTACCTTCGTTAAATCCAAGGTTCGTAAAATCGGGGGTCTAGTGTATTTTTAAAAAAAATTTCCTAACACTTGCTTTGTGTTTTTCATTTTAATTACACATACGTGATAAACTTCATCTTGCTGTATGCATATATATTCCAATTTTTAATTATTATAGCAAAAGTTTTACTTAAGAAAATACTGAAAGTAAACTGGGCATCACCATAAAAAAATAAACACTAAAAACATTGAAAATAAACATGACATCAGCATAATAAAAATTTACACTCAAGCTGAACAGTAGAAATAAACACTGAATAAACACAACTATTTCAAATGACTGTAGCATCTGCTGGTTCATCAGCGCTGAGCTCGGATTTTTCCTCCCACAGCACATCATCTTCCGTGCCGTCCAGATTGTTGCTGATGCAACATTTCTTAAAAGAATGAACAACTAATGGCTCCGGTATCGCCTGCCAAGCTGCAGAGACCCAGCCGGCGGTAATGTGAGGCGGCGCACGCTTTATTTTTCCTGTCGCAGTTAGTTCTCTGTCAGGGTTGCACAGCCATTGTTCGTACTGTTCCTGCACACGCGTCTTGAATGGTCGGTTTACGGAGACGTCGAGAGGCTGTAGAACAGAAGTCATACCTGCCGGAATCACAACTAGTTTCGTCTACAAATCATGGACACCTTTTTTTACACCTTCGATTAGGTGACCTCTGAATGCATCAAGACGCAACATAGAAGGCAAGTTGAGCTCTGCACCTGGGCGTCTTCCCCACACTTTCTTCAGCCAATCTAGCATAAACTCTTCTGTCATCCATCCTTTTTATTGTACACGGACGATAACACAATTTGATGTCTGGCAATGTCTTTCGTTTGAGAATGAGGTATGGAGGAAGCTTTCGTCTGTTGGCAGTTATTCCTAGTATTAGAGTTACTCGGAGTTTTTCACAGCCTGATGTTTTTATTGGAACTTGTTTGGTTCCCTTAGTATCAACCGTATAATTTCGTGGCATGTCAAACCAAATGGGCGTGTCATCTGCATTTCCAATTTGGCCTAACAGGAAATTTTCTTGCTGTCGCAACAATATAACATGTCGCTGAAAACTTTTCAGTTTCTCCTGAAAATCTTCAGGAATCTTTTGGCATATTGTTGTTGTTCCGACGTAGTGAAAGGCCTTTGCGTCTCATAAAACGATCTACCCAACCACGACTGGCCTTGAACACAGTGCGGGGTATTCCTCTTTCCCTAGCAACTTCATTAGTCTTCATTCGTATAACATCTCCTGTAACAGGCAAAGCATTTCTGCGTCTTTCCTGCACGAACTCGAAAACTGTGTTGTCAATTTCCGGTAATTTTTCTTGACGTGGGCCTGTAAATTTTTTCCGAGTAGGTAGTCTTACATGCAGTAAGTTCGGCATCACTCTTCCTCCAGCGACGCACATTACATTCATTCACACTGAAATGTGCTGCAGCGCGGCGATTTCCGTTCGTCTTTGCATAATTTATAACTTGCCGCTTAAATTTTGCTTCATACGAATTTCTGCTGGTGCTTTCCATGTCACACGTGTATAGCACACGCACACACAAACACGTACTATGTTGTTGCTGTACACTAGTTTGACATGCACAGCGTTGTCACAATTTGGCAGTTTCACTTTTTTTCCTGTAGCATCACGTCTGTGAGAAATGGTTTCGCACTTGGACAGTAGGTAACACTTGGCTTTGAGAACTTCCGCTGCGTTATCGATCGCTCGACACGTGAGGCTGTGCGCTTCACTGCGGCGCAAAAACTGCCTAAGACACAAAATACAACTCTAGTCCCGTCGCCGTATGTGGCACGAATGCGATAACGTTTTTGTTTATACTTACTGATACGTTTATCACACGATATTCCACTTTGTGTGTATTCTACGTGTTAACAAACAACGGAATAAATGTTTTCTTTAATAAATTCTTTATCTAGACATTTGTTGAAAATGCAGGTGAATGTAAGACGCCATCGCTTCTAAGACGCACCCCACTTTTTGGGCTCAAAAATTTTCAAAAAATGTGCGTCTTAGAAGCGAATAAATACGGTATATACAAGTCTGTAGAAGGACACATTTATATAACACTGAAAATTCAGCCAACACAAGCTGTGTACAAAAGTACTAAGTCCGAACTAACTGCCCACCTTGAAATGCTTAAGTTTCAAAGTAAGTAACATTGTTCAGGTAGGGGGCACAATTTAACTTTCGGACGTTTATAGGCTCCATTGGCAGTGCACACTGTAGCGACTCGTGTGATGCCATCACCACCTGGATGGAGTTCCCCCACACGTGCAAGGTGCCAGTGTTGTGGTGGAGGTAGTCTTTCATCGTTGATGACCACAAGCTGATTAAGAGTAACATTTGAGCCAGTCTCTAGCCACTTTTGGAGTTGCTGGAGGGTATGACGGTACTCCTTGTGCCAGAGTAGCCAAAAGTTCTGATGCATCCGTTCTACCAACTGCCAGCGTTGGAAGTCTGTTCCAGGTCACATCGGCAAGATTGGGTTCAGGTACAGCGACAAGGGGCTCAAGAGTTAAGAAACGTCCTGGAGTCAGAGCACAATAGTTATTGGGGTCCGAACTGAGAGGGCACAAGGGTACAAGGGTCTGGAGTTTAAAACAGCTTCCACCTGCACGACAACAATGTACAACTCCTCTAAGATTAATATTTGTTCCCCAATGACATATACTATTTGGGTCTTGAAGGATTTCACTCTGGCTTCCCATAAGCCACCAAGGTTAAAATGCTAAGTAATTCCGAGAGATGAAACTGTCTCAAAAACTCTGTTATGGTGAATAGGTGATGCAAGGAGCTGCTGGAATTCCCTCAGGTAGTTGTGGGCACCAATGAAGTTTGTCCCACAGTCACTGTAGATGTGTGATGACCTTCCTCTGCATGATACAAACCGTTTGTAGGCAGCTAAGAAGACATCAATGGACAAATCCGAGGTTACTTCCACACATATTACCTTGGTGGCATAACAAACAAAAATACACAAATTTGCCTTCAACAAGGGGGACTTCCGCATCCTACTCACTTTTATCTGATTAGGTCCTGCATAGTCCACCCCTGCCCTAGCAAAGGGCTTTACCTGTTGAACTTTAATGGCAGGCAGATTACCCATGAGAGGCGTGTAGGGTGACGGCCTTACTCTCCAGCAGCGTACACAATGGTGCAGTCTCCGTGTGATGGCCTACTTATCAAACAAGATCCAAAACTTCTCCCTCAACAGAGCCAGCAAAGTGTGAACACCAGGGTGCTGGATGCTAATGAGTGAAGGGGAGGTCAGAATGTTCGAGTTTAACAGACCAACAGAATCAAGAAAGGGAACCAATTTTCCGAAGCTGGGGGCTAAAAACATTGACCATTTTGCACCGATGTAAGCTCATCCTTTAATGCATATCAAGGGACTTGTCTGACTCGCTGGGAGTCAACACATCAGTTAGATGAGTTGTACAAGGGTTGCGGCAATTCTGGATGAACCGCAGCACATATGACATTACTTTTAAAAGCTTCGTCAAGCTGCTAAAATGAGCAAGTAGCCTCTCAAAATGGTCAGAAGACACAAATGTTCCCAAAACCTTAACCTTTTGCTTTAACAGAGCTGGGTCATGAATCACAGCCTGACAGCTGGATGGCCACTGATGAGATGGTTCACGTAACCAGGAAGGACCAGTCCATTACAAGGGTTGTCCAACTACGGTAGCTGAGAGAGCAACAAGCCACGAGAAGCACAATCAGCGGGATTGGACACTGACGTTATGTGCTTCCACCAAGCTGGCTTAGTGAGCTCCTGGATCTCGCTCACCCTGTTCTCAACAAAGGTCTTCAGAAGATGCAGAGAGAAGTTTACCCAACATAGATCTATTTGTGAATCCAAGCATTAATGGATGACAACATGATAACAGGAGCAAACAACTCTGCCAGATGATGAAGCATCCGTGCCAACAACAACGCCCCATGAAGCTCTAACAGTGGGAGGGACTGTATCTTGACTGGAGAGACCATTGATTTGCCTGCAACCAAATGTCTGGTGACTTCATTCTGTGTGTTAAGAAAATGTAAATAAACCACCGCAGCGTAACCAGTCTCAGAGCTGTCAGAGAATCCGTGTAACTGATATGAAGACCCAGCAGGGCCAATGACCTGCCCGGGAAAAGCAACTGATGCTATAAGAGGTAGCTCTCTGTTAAATTGTGTCCACTTTCGGACATCACAAGGAGGTTCGGAATCCCAATTCAATTTCGCCAGCCAGAGTGTCTGAATGAGATGCTTCGAAAACACTGCGAGAGGAAAGAGCCACCCAAGAGGATAGAATATCCTGATGGTATGTGACAAGATGTTCCTTTTGGTGGCCTCTTTGTGACTAGACTGTATCTTGTACGAGAAGCAATCAACAGTATGGTTCCACTGCAACCCGAGTACCTTCACTACCTGACTGTCTTGATCCAACGAAAGGGCTTCTGGAGCTTATACAGCTTCCTCTGGAAGCCAATCAAGTAAGGCTGGATGATTGCTGATGAATTTTTGCAATTTGAATCCACCAGCAGCCAGTCGTGAAGTCAACTCCCTTTGAAGGGCCAATGCAGACTCTACAGAATCAGTGCCAGTGACCATGTCATCAACATAAATATCATACTTCAACACCTTATCTGCAACAGGAAATTGCTCCTGGTCATCCTCAGCTAACTGCTGCAAGTTACGGAGCATCGAATATGGAGCAGAGGAGACACTGTAAGTAACTGTCTTCAAGCGATAATCTTCCACGACATCATCGTCACCAAAACGCCAAACAATGCGCTGAAGATCCTGATGATTGCGACATACTGCTATCTGCCAGTACGTGTGCTTAATGTCGTATGTATGTATGTATGTATGTATGTATGTATGTATGCTTTATGTGTGTGTGTGTATGTGTGTGTGAGTGTGTGAATGTGTGAATGTGTGAATGTGTGCATGTGTGCATGCATGTGTGCATGCATGGATGCATGCATGCATGTATAAATTGTTACTATTGACAACAAAGAATTCTGGAGATAGAATTCAGTCGAATATCGTGACAACACCCAGACACAGAAGACAGACACAAATATAGAACCTGATTCCCAATGTGAAAAAAAAAAAAAAAATAGAAATAGACAAAAAACAGTGAATAGTGGACAAAAAACACAAGACAATTGACAACACAACACAAGTAAAACCAGCATTTTTTTCGTTGGTTTTACTTGTGTTGTCTATTGTCTTGTGTTTTTTGTCCACTGTTCACGGTTTTTTATCTATTTCTATATTTTTTTCATATTGGGAATCTGGTTCTATGTTTGTGTCTGTCTTCTGTGTCTGGGTGTTGTCACGATATTCGACTGAATTTTATCTCCAGAATTCTTTGTTGTCTATAGTAACAATTATAAAAAAACTGACAAATCCTCTGGGATTGTTTTTGTGCATTTATATATATATATATTTTTTTTTACCCTATTTCATTTTTTGTTATTTGTCAATTTGTCATCCAACACAGGTTTGATCATCAAAAACAGGAGCAATGGCATACGTCCACAAACCAATAAATTCTAATTGTAAACTCCCATTGTAACAAACATTAAAAAAAAAATCTCAACAACTTTTGTGTTTGCGAAGTACATTATTGCAGTTTTTACAATGGAGCTTTTATAGTCACCAAACCATGCAGACGTTTAGAACTATTTGGAAATTAAATGTATGTGGTATTATTGTTGTATAATAGATTAAATACTGTGTATCACATCTGCAAGTTCAACTGTGTACAATTTAGTTCTCAATTCCACAGTATTTGCAGTGTTGAAGAATGGGGGTTAAATTTTTTAACGTCTAAAGTTGATAAACAAGCCTTGTCTGAACCAGCCTGCAGTTATTTATTTTAAGTAGTGTCAAAAAATTCTTTGCTACTTGTTGCAGAATTGTGACAGCAGGTATGTGACAGAGTTCGGTAGGAAGAATGTTTGTAGATTTCTAAAAGTGTTTTATTTAACTGTTATTTTTATTTAGTGTATATTTTGTACAATTCTAGATCAACAGTGACAAAATAATCTGTGTTGACAATGTTATTGCTACCAGAAAATTGTTTAGTATACTGAAAAATGGCCAGTATTTTTAAAAGTACTGCTTATCTAACATAAGTGACCCATAAGAACAATGGAGAGGTTAAGAAAAAATCTGTTAAATGTCAAAATATGTCGTGTTTTACAACAAAACAACAGATATTGGCCAGGAGTAGGGCTGTTTGATATTTCGATACATCTATAATTATCTGTATCAAAATTAGAAAATCTAACCAATATCTAAATATTTAAATGTTGATATATCGGTGTTACGATATTATCGAAATCACCCGATATATCGATATCATACCGGTAACAAACAAAATATTTATAACGTACAGATATTATCGAAATCACTGAAATATTGATATCGCCAATATACCGAAAATGATTTCGGTATTTTTGCAAACCGATAACTAACAATATATCGATAATAGAAACCGAAAATGTAACCTACATTTAATTTTCTAAATGTAGATAAATCGGTATCGCGATATTATCGAAACCACCAGTACACTGATATTTTCGATTTATTGAAAGCACTTGCATAGAAATAGACGATACTACCCGAAATTTACAGTTTCATAGAAACTGACAATTTCAGTGATATTGTTTTTTGGTCCTTATTGAAATGAGCATTATGATTGTAACCGTTATATCACTGAAATCGTGATTAGATGGTATCATTATTGTACGAGAACAGTATTATTTATGTTCGGTAAATTTTCAATATTTTTAACAGCCATTACCAATTACATTTTAACTTATTTTTCTGATGATACGTGGTATTATAGACAAGAAATGTTTAATAGAAATAATTAATAACATCACTGTCACTGTTTATGTTTGCCATAGGTAAATCTAATCTCACACATTAGTCAGGTAAACATTTTATTTTCTTCTATTTCATTTGATGTATTAATGTGCATAAATTTACAGGTTTCTCTGAAATTTCAATGCCACTAATGACTGTATATTAGTTAACCATGACGTGAGCGGGGGTCGTGATTAAGTGTTGTTTGCCCGGTGCGCCAGCCCGTTAAGAGAGAACGGGCACTCATGAGAGCAGAGACTCTAGGTTTCAGGGCCACGTGGCAGACGGCCGTGGCGTTGCAGAACACTCCCCACTCTACGTCGCTATGTTACTTACGCAGGGGAATCTTATGGCGTTCCCCACACCCGTAGCACTAAAGTAGAAAAATACACACATACACACACTATAGGTCTAGTACTGGAAGGCGGGTTGAAGGGTCCCGTGCCCTTACGGCTGTGAAGCGGCAAGTAATAAATACGCACCTGTAACTGGAAAAACATATTTATTGGTAAAGCACCATGCTCCAATCATACAACACTGGTGGCGCAAATAGCGGACCCGGCCTTAAGCCCGACCGGTGGGCGATGCTGTTAGGTGAAAATTCACTACACGAGTGAAAAAGATAATTTAAGTAATGCCCCTGGGCGACGAGTTGCAGGGGTGAATAGTACACCTCCGGACCAGCAAAGTTAAAAGAAAATGTTCCATACGAAAAGAATGACTATTGGTACGCTATGCAAAGTTGTGAAGGGCCCGGAGTGACTTAACACGTCGACCGTCCCGGTCCGCCGCATAATGCCAACTGGCGAGTCCTTCCCGCGTGCATGACGTCGTGCCGCCAAAGCGCGGGAAGCACTCGCCGAAAAACACAAAATCACTAAATTGAACAGGGGCAAAGGCCCAAAACACTCATAATAGCACAGCTTGAGGGTTAGAGTCCCAAATTTGTATAACGGGATAGTTTATGGAGAGTTTACGTAATTTTTAGTTAAGTAAAATTTTGAACCGTACAACATTTAAAAACGTAGACATTGCATTTGGACGTTATTTGAATAGAAATAATTATAACACAACGCTAGCAATTACAGAACAAATAAAACGTGAAACTGTTTGGGGGAGAACGTGTGTAGATATTTGGGCGGCAAGTTGGCTGCGTGGGCGAGTCCAAGTTGTCGCGAGGCGCAGGGGTGTTTTATTGGTATTAAGGTTAAATACGAAAAAGTTGAGAGGGGACACAGTACACATGAAACACACTTACCCCTGGCCTTTCTATATTATTGTCTGTTAAATGGCATAACTCCCCTTGACGGGAAAAGCACGGGAGGGCTTTTACACAGTGTTCAACTTTAACGTTAAATTACGTCGCTTTTCGTCAAGGGGGCACATTCCTACCATTTGCTGGCAGTTCTATGGGACCGACGCACACGCTGGTGGCACCCGGCGTCGCAGGGGCGGCATCTGGATGCCGCTACCTCTTGTGCCCACGTGGCCGAGTGCGTTCCCATATGCTGTGGCTGTACGGGCACTCGGCTCGTTCCGTAATGGTGGCTTGATGCGCACGACGTGCTCGGAGAGAGGGAGTTGCGGAACGACGCACGTCAACCATACCACATTGGTGATAAACATGCAAATACTTAAAATACAGGGTATTTTGTTTGAGATTTAAAATTTAAAGTACAAAAAGCCGAAGATACATTAAATTTTGTTGAATGCCATACAAGTGAATATTATTTCACCCAGGTTTACTAACACATTTGTGAATATCTAACTGCCAAGCATAACTTAAGTAGTAATGTACAGTATTTATCGACTGTCTCTTGTAATGTTATGATATCAGTTGGGGGTTGCTGTTAGCACCTCTCACAAAGGCAATCCGGGTTCGATCTACGGCGGGCTGGTCCCCAAGAGTTTTGTATGTGGGAATCATGTTGGACAATGTCACTGGTCTGCAGGTTTTCTCGGGATCTCCCGTTCCCCACGCCCCTTCACTTCTGTGCTGCTCCATACCTCATTTCACTCCTCGCCAGCGCTAAAGACCTAGATGTTACGTGCAGACCAAAATCAATTCACGATATGAATTAACACATCTAGTGTAGTTACTGCATTTGAAGTTATGCAAACGTGTTTATCCGTTTTCAGTTTTGCAGTTTTTCTCCATGAATAATAATATCGTATTTCATCACTACTCAGCATGCACGGATAGTGACCATGTGACACCCATAAGGTGCTTATGAAATCAAAACCTTAAATAGCACTGCAGGGGTTATAAAATTCTGGTAATCGAGAAAACCTGTTCACGTGACTGAGATAACCTACTCTACTACAGCGACTGAATTTTTATAAGCACCTATAGTCTACACTGATAACAGATCAGCAAGAGAGCTATACACTAGTGTCACTAGTCAAGTCCGACGGTTGATTATCTGCGTAAAGAATAATATTGAGCAAATGAAAAAAACAGAAAGAAAAAAAGTTTAGCCTTGGAATATATTGACATCAAAGAAAATGATGCCATAGGCAGATGCAAATACTAATGTAAAAATAATAATAATACTCTGCCAGTTATAACCATCATATTTGTCATTAATTTTGATGTGAAATTACGTAACATATCGTCAGCTAAAACCATGATGTGTGGTGTGCGGTCCTGTACGCAAGAATCCGGAGGCGACCCCACCAGGAATTGAACACCCGGATGTTACGGTGGGACACTGTGTGCACGTTTTCGACTTTTGCCATAGAGGCGATATCGCAATGTGTATGCCTGTCGACGTCGCTCGTAGCACCTCATCCATTTTCGCCTTACACACATAAACATACCCTTTACCAGGCGGCCACCTTAAGTGTGTTCAAGTGCGATAAAATCATAATTTTATGTTTAAATGAAATAGCTTTAGTTTTGTGGATGGTGCTTGTGAGTACAGTTTCCTCTTACAAAACAATTTTAGCTTGCACAGTTTTCTCATAACGGTGTGACAAAGTCAAAATTTGCTTGTACTGCTGTCATGCAAATAGTGAAAACCAACTGACCTACTTGAATAAAATAGTTCACTGTGATATTAGATCCTATAAGCTATGCAATAATGATTTTAAAATACCAGAACCTAATATTTTTAATTTTTAAAAAAATCGCAGAAGTACAGTGAAAAAATTAAAAATCCAGCAATTTTTTTAAATACTATAATAGTTCACTAGTTTTTTAAAATGTTTTATTACGTAGCCAGTGGCATGTTATTTCACTGTGAATTATTATATTAAGTCAATTGGTTTTCACTATTTGTATTGTAGCAGAACATGCCAATTTTGACTTTGATGAACATCTATGAGAAAACAATGCCAGTTAAAATTGTTTCATTAGAGGAAGCGATACTCACAAGTATCGTCTACAGAGCTAACAATATTATATATATATAATATAATTATAAATATATAATTATATATATAATTATGATTTTATCGCACTTGAACACCCTTAAGGGGCCTGCCTAGATAGGCTGCATTCGTGTGTGTGAGGCAGGAGTGGTAATGTTACTGTTGACCGACATATGTAATACATTATCGCCCCTCCGAGCAACCACCTAGATGGCGTGCAGTGCTTTACTATGATGATTTTTCCTATTGGGCTTATTATTTTATTTGTGGTCAGTTAAGTTCAAAGTCTAACACTTGTTTCTATAGTTGTGTTTTTCGAGCCCAGTTGTTATTTTTACAGATACGGCAGTCCGAAAAACCCATTGTTTGCCATTTTGAAGGGTTTGAAAATGTTTTAAATAAACACGCTGAATTTTTTAAACTATAGTGACATAGTTTGAAGTGTGTCATCTCTTCGTAATATACAAATACAATGCGTGTTAAGTAGTTTCGTCAAAAAATGAATAGTCGTAACTCTCTGCAACACATTTAAAGTTCAGGTAGGGAGGCCCCTTAAATACTGAATTGCGCAGTTACAAATTATAAAGGAAGTGGTGCATGGAGTATTTAAATACTTGGCAGACTACAGTCAAAACTTCAGGTTTCGGTTTTCTCCATGTTTGGCCTCAATCGGTTTAACCTGATGTCCTTCAAAAATTGTCAGTAATAAAATTGCAGCAAAGAGTTCATATTGTGGGAAATCTATCCCGGAATACATTATCCAGCCATTTGTCAAACTAATGACTTCGTTCAAGTATAAATGGGATTTTGAAGTCTTAGTCTGTATTAATAAACTAGCAGATTTTTTTCAGTCTTAGATGGTATTTTTTTTTCTTTCTTCGAAAAATCATCAACAATCAATGAAGGGGAAAAGAATTCGCATACTTGCGTTTATTCATATAATTGTATGCCATTTGTGCCATCACTGCATTGCGAATGTATATGGGAATGTGTATATTCGTCCTCTGGAACACATTAAGGGCTTGTTCCCGAGTTTTTTTCAGACTGGTGCCAATAACTGAAATATTTTTTAACCAAAAGTTTTGAAAAAATTTGAGTCAATGTGCAATCACACGATGCACAATACTGTGGACGCGTTTTTTAAAATAATGTACCATTCGCCAGCAAAAAAATAATTTCCTTCATTTTTGCTTATTTTCACGACGAAAAACGTGGTACTTTGGGTAATGAAATCTAAAAAACCGTTCAGTATAATTCTACAAAACAATTCAGCTACAAATTATAACATATAAGTGTCAAAACTGTGCAGCGAAATTTTGATATGAGTATTAGGTAGCAATAAAAAAAATATTTTCGAAATCTCTGCAAAACTCCGTAACAAGGCCTTAAGTGGGATGTTACTTACACAATGCATTATAATTGGAACAATATTTGCTTATGTTTATAAATGTGATTCTGAAATTAGAATGCATATCTAAACCTACAAGTTTGGTACTATCAATATTTATTGAGTAGAAATTTTTAACAAAACTATATCAAGTTAAAGGCACATAAATTTTATTAAATTAAAAAAAAAGGATGTTAATAAATACCATAAAAATCTATATAGAAAATAAATAGCTATGAAAAACCAAAATTGAAAATTTTATATAAAAAATTGATGTTATCAGCATATCAATATGCCGAAAAGTTACGATATTATCAATATACCGAATTGTTTCTGTATTATTGATATACTGAATTGTTTTGGTATTATCAATATACCAAAAAGTTACGATATTATCAATATACCGAAAAGTTACAATGTTATTGATGTACCAAAAATACAGAGTATGCAGTTGAATTTAGTATCAATATCAAAATTTCTGATATTGAACAGCCCTAGTCAAGAGTAACAAAAAGTAGAATTCACGCATGCTAACAACTTAGATTTGTCTTGCCAATTGGTATGATGTGTGTTATGATATGCAAGATAATGCGGAAGGTTGGGTAAATGAAAGTCAGGTAAACAAAACTGTATTTACTGTAATGAAAAATTTCTCCAAAATATGTTCTGTAAAAGTCAATTATAGAGCAAATTCTGTTATATCGCAGTAATTTTATGTCTATAATGTATAAATAAAGGACTGGCCACATCTGGTATATTGCGGAATCACTTTCCTCGTGTTAAGCATCATGTCCCCCAACATGAGTATTTTAGTGGGCATCTACTGTATTTAGTATTTGTAATATGTATTGTTTTAATTTTTTCTCGAAAATTAGCACTTTTATTGGAAAACCTGGAAAAGTCATCAGGAAATTTTTTTACCTTTGTTTGCTGGACACCCTGATTGAGCATTGTTCTCATTCAGGAGAGAGTTCGACTACCATTGGTTGCGCTAGAAGCAGGCTATAAATACTGTCGAAACTTGTCCCCATCATTCGATGTAATGAGAATGACGTGTCACTGATTAGATGCTTCATGTACATGGTTTTATTTCATTGATCTGTAGGGCATTGTCACTGTGACAAGCTTGTTGTTCGTACAAAATTCAGTTTATCCTGTCACAGTTGTCATACAACGAAATAAGTTGAATAAAATTTTTACATTGTATGTAATTATTGTCTTATTGTGCTGCAAGTTGTTGGCATCAATAAATATGAAACTTGGCAGGTCTATTTCACCGTAAAAATGTTAATGCTTCTGTTTTGTACAAGTACCTGTGATGTTTTGGAGGGCTGTGTAGAACTTATTAATAATTATTCATATGTTACAAATTAATTTGTTTTAAGTAATTAGTAGAAAATAAAGGCTTCTTATATTTACAGACAAACAAACAGAAGTAAAATCTTATAAAATTAATATTAATTACGGGAATCAGTATATTTCGTACTGCTCTTAGTTACGCGTCTCCATAAAAATGAAGATTTAAGCATTTAAATTAAAAATAAATCCACCTTAATGTAACACACATTTGGAATATCTATAGAACATGACCTACATTGTCATTACAAAGTAGCTGTTTTAGCATATGCACATTCTATTGATGGTGCCGCCTACCAACGCCTTAGAGGTTCAGAAGTTATAGAGCTCAAAGGGCAACCTTGAAGCATGCATGAACAGCTGTATCACCATGAGCCAAGCATTGAAGTAGCGTATAAGATTACCACCAATTAATTTTTTCTGTGAAAATTTTAGCAGTGTCCATTGTTGTTGGGAAGTCTGTAGCCAAATTAAGCGTACAGTCAGTACATTTTGAAGTACGGAAGTTTGAAATTGTAGTTTTTAGCTATGTTGAAGGGTTTAGAAACAATGTTTTTGATGAGCATGGTTTTTTTAACAGTGACCTTGCAATTTTGTCAAAAGAGACCGCGGTGGCTGAGAGATAAAACCTCTCGCCTCCCACCAAGGCAATCATGGTTCGATTCCCGATTTTCACACGTTGAAATTGTGCCGGACGATGCTGCTGGTCAGCGGGTTTTCTCTGGGATCTCCCATTTCACCCATTCATTCTGGCACTGCTCCATATTCACATCATGTCACTCCCACCAGCGCTAAAGACCTCGATGTTAAGCACTGACGAAAATCTCTTTACTCATTCTTGTCCAATATTTTTTTATACATTGGTGTATTGCGCAAATGTGAATAGTTTAGTAAAAAAATGAATTTACGAACACATTGCAACATATTTGAAGCTCATGGTTCTTGGGAAAATATCTCACATCTGCTTAAAAATATAGTTGTAATTATAAAACTTTGACCAGAATGTGTTACAAGAATAACTGCTTGTGTGAACATCATGCTGCACAAACAATGTGGCAATGATGAACAGCAGCATTAATCTATTTGATGCTGTTTGCATAATAATTCTTTACTTAGTATTGCAGTATCATTGTAGATGTCAGAACATTATGCTAATGTCTGGTCTGTATGTGACAGGAAGTGTACGATGTGCTGGTGAATCCCAAAGTGCTTGACATCAGCAATCGCGCTCCTGGCTCCTCAGCATGGGCAGATCAAGGAGCACCAACTCGCTTCCTTGCACAGAAACAAGAGAGGCAGCTGGAGCTAAAGAAGAGGGTCGAAGCCCTGCAGGCAAGTCAATCTCACAGCTGTCATGCTGCAGTCTAACTTGATACTTTCATTTCATACCAATGATGGTGTGTAGTTGGACAATGCCCCCCTTCTCCCCAGCCACATCTCGGCATACAGGGTGACATGCTGTGTCAGTAAGTCGGCATTGGTACATTAAAGAAGTGCGTGGCGCTGCAATAGGGGCCAGATGGAATTTGCTAAGCTTTCTTGCTGTGTGCAACAAATATGGTCGATGTTCAAATGACAATTCCTTCCGATTCGGACCTGTAAAATTCATGTTATTTTATGGAAGTAGAATAAACTTTATGCTGTTTTTCACTTTCAGATGACATTTACCATCAACAGTAACTTTTGTGGCAAGCATCAGACAATGATTCTGGCCCAATAGCAGAACTTGAACATTAGAGTAGTTACTCGGTTGACAAATAACCTTTGAAATAACAGATTGTGCTGGAGTATGTATAAGACAGTGTAGTGTGTTAGCATACAATAATGCAGAATTTAGCTGGTATCTAATGATTTCCCGTGGCTGAATACCTACTCCTAGTCTTGCACCCCTTGACCACTCTCCTAAGAACATGTATACATGCTAGGAGCATGGTAGATGGAGGTTCCTTCACAAGTTCACATGGTGCAACATCAGGGCAGTGACATAAGAAGAACATTTTGTACACTTGCCCAGGCACCTAGTATTTTCTTTAATGTAATATTAGAAGGTTGTGACTATGCTTGTTCACTATGAGTATGTTTTAACTAATACAGTATTACGGAATTTTTCACTGCTCTCAGCAGAGTCAACTTGTATAAGAGAAAATTTTGGTTAGGGAAATACTGGGGTTTGTATTTGTAGTGTGGGCGGGTGCATGTGCACATTTACAGTTAACATTTCTTGTATCCATCTAGTGTATGATTGCACAATGTCCCACCCAATTCCCTACTCTGCAGTCTTAGAAAGTACATGTTGCACCAGTGTGTTTGAATGGCTGTTCTCAGTCATGTGTGTGGTGTTACACCAAACAAAATTGGATGTAATGAGGAAAAGTTGGTGCTTCCCCAGTGAATGCTCAACTGAGTTTCGACCGCTCAGTAGCAGTATGTGTGAAATGGTGTGGTTGGATTTCCCGAGCATCAAGAAAACATGAGGCAGGAGCAAAGGTGATTCTCTGGCAGCTGGATGCTGTCACCCGTATGCCCCTCAACCATGCATTGAAAATTGCCAGGTGATGATGCTTGTTATTTAGCATCAACTACCGAGATAGGTAGCTGGTACTGGTCTGCTGACCAGTACCGAGAATGTAGCTGGTACTGGTTTGCTGACCAGGGCAGTGACCAGTCATAATTAATCAAGGGATCTTAAATTGCATGAGCTGGTGTCACACAGGGAATGCCAGTACAGTCTGTAGAATTCCATTTGACAGATCATATAAAAGTAGGACAATGTAAACTAAAACTTATGTAGCCTTCCACCAACCATGTGCTTTCCAACTGACGGTAAAAACATGTCAACTGTTAAGGTGTATTATGTTTGCAATAACATCCAATGTGTGTTGTGAATTTCTTTTGGTTATTTTTAGATCTCAGACAAGTAGGTAATTTGTTTTCAATTTTGGCTGCACATTAATATTAATATTAATGGAAAATGATTTCATATACCGTATTTACTCGTGTATAGCCCCACCCATTTTTAACCTAAAATTTACGTTTCGATTGAGGGGTGGGGCTATACACGAAACAAATCTAAAAAAAAAATTAGGTGTTTTTAATTGATGTTGAACAGAATTTCGTTAGGTCTTTTTACTTTGTTTGTTTACGAAATCAACAAGCGGCAAGACCAGCCCCGCTTGTTTATTTACGAAATCAACAAGCGGCAAGACCGGCCCCGTTTGTTTATTTACGGAAACAAGCGACAAGCCGGCAAGACCGGCCCCGCAGTGTGCATGGCCGTGATGCCGGCCCCGCAGTGAGCGTGGCCGTGATGCCGGCCCCACAGTGAGCGTGGCCGATATGCCGGCCCCGCAATGTGCAGCGAAATCTTTTGTGTTGCTGTGCGACCGAAAAAAAAATCGATGCCTGAAAGTGGGAGAGGCCAAGGTCAGATCACAGCTGGTACAGTTGACGTGCACCGCTAGGCCATTCAACAGGTGTTATTTTTTTTAGAGTGAGGTGGTGCATGAACAGTATTACAGCCATATACAGTACTTAACGGTTGTAAGGTTTAAATAGCTCTTTTATCTTTAGGTGCCGTTTTCAGCTTCTCCTGCTGTTGGCACCACGTACGTACACTTTTGCGATCAATGTCGAAGTTCTTTGCAGCTTTCTTCATCAAATTTTCCAATGCATACTTCACGACCTTCAGTTTGAATTCGGCCGTAAAACTACACCGTTTCTTTCCCATCGCAGCGATAGTCCATGCAACTCGAACTAATTATTGTAGTATCCCGTACGAACTAATGAAGATAGGTAACAAACGGGAACAGCAATCCACACGCATACAAACACGGTACGGTAACAGACTGGCGAGTGGCGTGGTGACTGACTGTCTACACAGCACAAAGCTACGTGCGTGCTCTCAGCCAGCCTGCCGCTACAGCGCGCTGTTGCCAAGTCAGCTTTCTACCGCTCAGCATTTGCTGCGCACGTCGTAAAACTCACGTTTGCATTTACGGTATAAATTGATATTGACACACGGTTTATTTTTTAATATATCGGCACATATTCTACCATTGCACCTTGCTTCTGTTGCATCTTTACTAGTATATAATCAGGGGTGGGGTTATACAAGGAATATTTATTTTTCTTAAATCGAGTATTAAAAATTGGGGGGTGGGGCTATACACGGAGGGGGGCTATACACGAGTAAATACGGTATCAGCAATGGATAGCTTCTCTTCAGTAGTTCAGTTAATATAATAATTCAAAATTTAACATGATTTATTGTATATTTTTCTAGATATACTCTACATTGTAACATTTCATGGCATTACCCAAAAAAACATGTATCGGTAACGTATGATTTTTTAAATTTCTACTTGAAATCTAAAAAATTTAAAAATAATTGTAGCTTATTTGGTTACAGCCAACTAAAGTTGCAAGAGCATACGACAGTGCAAGCAAACATCTTTAAACTAGAATAAAAAATAAAGTACAGGCATTCCCTGTCGTACGTAAGTCGGATTTGAGTTGAACTTATGGTGCGGGTACGCGGAAGTGACATATTTTCTGTATATATTCCTTATAAGTAGTTTTGACGAGACTTGTTCCCAGTTTTTTTCGGCTGGTTCCGTAGTAATTATATTGTGTGCCCTCTCACATACCTAGTTACTTTGAATGTAAATGTAACGAATATATACGGAAAATACGTACAAAGTGTCGGTGCACTTTTCCCCTTAAATAATATATACTTCTAAATAAATGGAAGTAATTGTACCTATAATACTACTGTAAAGAATACGTTTGAATAATATGAAGGCCTTATTTTTGATGTAAAAATATATGTAATACAGTAATACAAGTACTAATCACGTAAATACAAATTTGCTATATGAAATGAAAAAAATAAACTCATGCAACTGCTACCCAACTTACTGTCCACAAAAATGTGTAAACAAATCTGCGCGTAGTTGTATATTTTAGCTCCAACGCACGCCGTTTCAATGTTAAAAATATCTGTACTTAATCACATGAGAACAAATTCGTTAAATCTAATTTTTAAAAAAATTTAATCCATGCAACTGTTATCCAACTTATTGTACACAAAATATAAACCTACCTACACGGTAAAATGTTTTAATTTGGGGCGCGCAGTAGTTTTGATGTTACTAAAACGTCTGTGTAGTTAATCACATAAGAACAAATTTGTTACATCAAATTAAAAAACAATTAAAAACACGTGCAACAGCTATCTAACTTACTGTTCAAAACATACCTAAACTTACCTACACGTTATTTTATAACTCTGACTCACACCAGAAGATAGATGGACACCAAACAATAATAATATGTTACACATAAAAACATTTCTAAAAAAATACACTCTCAATTTAATTTGTGTCCACGGTCACGGCATGTTTGTTTACATTGGAGCATGGGAAAGCGGGAAGTCCCGTCACAACAGCTGGCTGGTGGCTGCCTGCTAGTCTGTAGTCTCCTTCTGTCTGTCTTGCACTGATGGTAGGGGGCAGGCTACGGTGAAGGGGAAGTGTCTACACTTGCAGGGGATGATGGTAGACCGAAAGATCTTGGTGTGGAGAGACTTCTACCTGCCTCTCCCCAGGCGTAGAAGGTTGAAGGTCATCGGGATCAGCTGCGATGTTCTGTGAACTGCATTTCACAAACATGTCAAGAGTAGACTGTGTTGTCACACACTTTTTTTTTTGTTCATAAATGACTTTGTAGCTTGACATGTCACTATACAAACGTCGACGTACATTCTCAAACCGTTCACTGTCTGCATCCATGGCTTCTAATTTTAATAGAGTAGTGTCTAACAAATTAAAAACTTACGCCAATCCCTTCTTTGTAAATTTCTTTTCTTCAATTGGTGGTGGCTCGGTTGACTTATTTTCTTACGATTGTCAGAATTCTTCCAACTGAATCAGATCTTCATTAGTGAGCTCGTCATCGAGACACGCGAGAAGCTCATTAATGTCACTTGCATCCACTTCAAGTTCTAAATATTACTAGCTCAACACACATTTCCGTTACCTGCTGAAAATGTCCCAACTCACAGTTTGTCTCGGTTGTCTGATTTTCTTCAGTGAAACCTTTGAAGTCGCCAACCAGTTCAGAGCACAATTTCTTCCACACACAATGTAGGGTTGTCTGATTTACTTTATCCCATGATGCCACAATATTCTTGATAGCATCAAGAATGTTGTAACCCTTCCAGAAATCATGCAGGGAAATACCTTCGCCGCTGTCAATGGCTTTAATTGCCTGGGAAAAAGTACGTCGCAGGTAATAGGCCTTCAGCATTGCAATGGCTCCCTGATCCATGGGCTGCAGGAGAGATGTGGTTCGTGGAGGCAAGTAAACAACTTTCACATCTGGATGAAAGTCATCCAATATTTCAGGGTGGCCAGGTGCATTGTCCAAAACAAGAATCACTTTAATTGGAATCTCTTTCCTGATGCAATATTCCTTCACCTTGGGAACAAAATTATTATTGAACCGTTCTCCAAACAGTGCATGTGTAACCTATGCCTTGGTGTTGGATTTCTAGATTACAGGCAGTTTGCTGGAGTCAGTTTTTTTTAATGCTCGGGGCCTCTGGGAATGGTAGACTGCAAGTGGTTTGAGTTTCATGTCTCCGGAAACATTACTACAGACCATAATGTAA
This sequence comes from Medauroidea extradentata, assembly GCA_003012365.1. NCBI lineage: Eukaryota > Metazoa > Arthropoda > Insecta > Phasmatodea > Phasmatidae > Medauroidea > Medauroidea extradentata. Next base: position 5,362 of record PNEQ01083460.1, on the reverse strand, counting down.
TACGATCCTATGCAACCTTGAATCCAGGCATTGATTTTTCCTCTTTTGAAATAAATGTGGTCGTTCTGGCATCCACTTCCAAAACAAGGCTATTTTGTCAACATTAAAAATTTGTTCAGACAAATATCCCCCTTCCTTAATGATTTCTGCGAGAAGTTCAGGAAAATCACATGCTACATCTGCATCTGCACTTGCGGCCTCGCCTGTGATCTTGATGTTGTGAAGATTTGTTCACTTCTTAAAATCGTTCACTTCTCGGAGTGCAAAGCATTTTTAGCGAGCAGACCAACATGAGTTTGTTTCAAGAGCGCGCCTGCAAACAAGCTACGATGGCCGCCGCCGCGCATATTTAATTATTATTTTACCGTTGTCTCGCAAACTTTTAAATCAGTTTTCATTATAAAAAATTTTTTACTATTTTTCATGGGATTTTCCTTAATTTTGTTGGTGGAGCGGGCCGGAGAGTGATGGAAATATTGACGACTCTGCAGTGTTAGTCATCACTTCTCGTGTTGATGGCGCGCGCAAGGACGGCCTAACTCACCATGCGCACGCTCGGCGAGCGTTCCACTAGAAGTTTTTTTGCCGATTTTTTTCTTTTCACGGCTGTGGCTTACCAATTGCGGTAAATGCGTTTTGTTATTGTTTTGAGCGAATATACTTTTTAAAAATTACGTTAAATTCCGACGAATCGTGCCTCCCGAGTATTTAACTTTCTTTTTGGACTGGGGGGCGGGGTTGAAGTCGGATTTAACGAAACATCGATTTAGAGTAAACATTTTCGGGTCCCATGGTATTTCGTTAAATCAGGGTTCTACTGTAGAACGATGGTGCAGCATACACTCTTCAGAGGATAAGTTACATACTACTAGTTTTTAGAGGAGTTCTTGGTATGGTATAGTAAGACCAGCACTCTGCATCATAAGTTTGATATTTTGATGATGTGTGCAGACACACACAGAATGAATGCCACTGCGGTTTACAGTTACACATTCTTTTGGGCATAATTCACAAAACTTTGTTATCCCTAATTTATCATCAGGATATTTTGCCTTGTATTCAAAATATAGATCTTTTAAGTTGTGCATTATCAATATTTTACATTTTAACACACGTTTTCCTTTTTCGCTTGGAACAGACACACAATCCGTTACATTTGGTGAAATTATATTTACATCATCGTCATAATAAAATTCTTTTACTCTTTGGCTGTGGCATCACTTATGGGATGTCCTTTCCTTCTATCTAGTGTTCCTAAAACTCCGTCCTCCTGTAAAACCCCCCTGGCATGTTTCACCAAATATTCTGTTGCTCCAAAATAATCAACAGTTTTTTTATACTCCATTATTCTGGATTTTCTTAATTATATTACTGGCTACATATTTTTCCTTCAATTTTCCCATTAGTTTATTACAATTAGTACAAGTTTTTCTAGTTTTATTGCTGGAAGTTTCAAATCATATTGAGTTTTTTATATTTATAGCTTTACTTACCTGTGCTGTGAAACTTTCATGTACCCGCTGTGCTTTATTCTTTAAGTTTGAAGTTCTCTCGTTTATCTTTTTTTTTTAACCTTGGTTGGTGAACAGTCCATCATCCTGCAGCTGTTGTTGAGTTTTTCTATGGTAAAAGAATTATCTGGTTCATAATCACACTGTGATGAGTTACTTTCATTTTCTTGCTCTGGTTTAGTAACTTTTGCTTCTTGAACCACTAATTTTCGGCAGGATATACAGAGTTTTTTTACCTGGCACAAGATCAACAGACTCATTATATTTCTTGTAAAATGAAAAATAAATAGTCTTGAGGCCTTTATGTACATTCTTATTATACTTAGTAAAAGAGTCACTACACACTTTTTGAAGAATTTCAAAATTTGATATGAAATTACGCCTGTGATATAGACACACACATTGAACATTGGAGCATTTAGTTCTTACCTCTAAAAGTTCTCTATCTGATTCAGTAAGTTCTGTTGTACAACTTATTTGGCGAATTGGATTTAGAACTGAACAATTTTCTTGTAGGTGATGTCCCACACCGCTACTTTCCATTTTCAAAAACCAATACAAAATTAACTGAACATTATTCAACACATACCAAACTTGAAGAGCAATTTTCATTGTTGATAGAGCAGACTTCATTTCAAACATTCACGAACAATATCAAACACAGACTGATTGAAAAGGTTCAGTCTCTATCCACGTGAAAACCTGCCCTTCTGCTTTCCCACGGCTTGAACATATTCCTTCTCTCTATTCCCTTTGCCTTCCTTCTGTGTTCCTGATATTTCCTAAAAGATGAGGTTACTCAAAGGCTGATAAGAAACTTGGGTATCTGGCATGACTCCTTTAATTCTCATGCCTTTTAAATTTTAATCATGTTAACACAAGGCAATACTTTGTAAAAAAAAAAAAAAAAAAAAAAAAAAACTAAAAATAAACAAAAACACTGTTTCTATATTTTTACTGCATTTAATATATGGTAAGAAAATTGCAGAGAAAAAGTTTGAAAGATGTATTATTTGTAACGTAGGAGTAATTGCGAATTTTGTAAAAACTAAAAATTTTGCATTTTATGCAAATTATATTTTTTTATTTTATTGTTTTGCATGTTTTCTTTATGTACTTAAATTGAGATGAAAATTATCTTTCATGTGACACCTAATTGAACCTGATAGCTTAAAAACCAAAAGAATTATAACAATTTCAGTCAACTGATGTAGGTCTTTAGAGAGCATAAATTGTTGCAAGATTTCAAAATTAAAAAATTTCTCCTTCCTCAGTTTTTCCTCCAAAAATTCTGAAAAAATAATTTCTTATTATTTTATGTATACCTACATAGGAAAAAAAAATTAATAGAATCTGAGACGTTGAGGCACGGTCATGTTTCAAATTAGGTGGTTTGAGATTAAATGACCCACATGCAAGCATTAATTGAATTATTTTTCTTCTTGCCTTCAATTTGGTTCTGCACTATCAGATCATAAAACAGTGGTTTAAGTTTTATGTAACAGACTATCGAAAAAAACTAACACCTTGTGGGTAGGGCCTATATTCGAAATATCAGTGTTATCATAGCCCTGCGACTCACAAAACTTAAAAATAAACCTGTTAAAATATTTCTTGTAGACTACATAGCAAAAATTTGCACTCTCACAACCTAAACGGAAATAATATATCAACAAAAAGCGTAAGTAATTAACAAACATGGGTAGGCCTAATTGCCCAAATCAGCTTAAAGTCTTTTGGTAATATATAGGCTTACACTTTAGCATCTGAGAGGCACAAAATCTCACGTGGACTTGACATTAAATGGTACCACTTATTTAAAAAAAAAAAAAATACTAATAATAAAATTTAAAACATAATAAAAAATTAATAAAATAGTAAACACTGACTTTTTTGTACAAAAATAATTTATTGAGTTGGCGACTTGAAAAAGTATGTTTACATTTAGGCATACGACAAGAACTGTAAGTGTTTACCCACAATTTCTGTTGAAATGAAAGGTAGGTAATTTTTTTTCCTATAGCACTTTTCTCTGGCCAGATTACCTGCTTCTTACTTGGTGACTTGTTTTTGTAAACATGCCACGCTGCTGTTAGACTGAAAGTTTTTCCAGTTCGCATCTTCTGAAACACGTCTTAAAACATCCCGTTGTTGTTGGCAATTACAACTGGATTGCATTATATTAAATATACTAAACATACGCACAGAATATTAAAATAACACATTACAAGAATCACAAACACGAACACACAAGAAGCTACATACGCAATGGTCATCTTTTGTTTTGGTTGTCAGTATAGGTCGACTGAAAACGGTGCACAAGTTTGTAAATTTGAAATAATGCAATTTGAATAGAATAAAACAGGTAACTGACTAATGCTGGATACAAATTGTGTTACTATATTATGGTTCCTTCAAAATGCTCACTTATTTTTCACGTATAACACACACACTTTTCAATGTCGGCGATGGAAGTTAACCAATTTGTTGATTAGGGCTGCCGCTTCTGCTTCATCAGATCATGCGGTCACATACTCTTGTTTTAAATGGTATGGTATTCTGCCATGTTTTACAAATATTGGTAGCATCTGCTGTCAAAATGTGGAATTCTTACATAGGATAGAGAGTAAGTGTTCAGAGTACATAAATGCTGATAATACACCATTAGTTAATATTAAAGGGATTGGATATAAAAATATTATGGAATACATTTCTATGTTTTTATACACCAATTAAAGTAGGTACTTTCAGATTAGTTCATTTACATGCTGGACTTGGTAATTTTTTGAACTGCAGTTGGAAGGACAGCTTTCAACTGAAATTTATTAATATTTAGTAATAAAATGTATTTGAGTTTCATTATTATAATTCTATCCATTTTAAAGCACAGAGTAAGACTCTAATGTTTATTAAAAATTAAGCTGAATTCACAATGAACACTTAGCGTATGTACATGTAAAATTAGAAGTATTGAGTGTTCATGTGTGTGTTCACATCATCATGTAGTGTGCTTACACACATACACGGCTAAGTAGAGTTGGCCAATTTACTACTCCTTACGTACATACATTAAGTGGTGGTTGTGAACACAGCTTAAAAGTAGTTGTAAGAACACAAGACGATATAATTTGAACTGTAGGTATACATGTATTCCTTTTTGTCATAAATTGTTCAACAGTATTTGTTTTGTTTCAAATTTGATAATTTGTCATTGCTGACATTTTGCGTTAGCTCAAAAATTGTTAAGCATGTTTAGATTCTATCATGTTGTGAAACCAACCCGAAAGCTCTCATGTGCATGAGTACATGCGTGTTAAGTGCTTGTTTGTGAATCTGGCTCTAGTGTTGATGTAATGCCGGTAGTGGTCTACATTAAGGAATGTCCAGAGTAGAATATTAATTTCTTTGGAGGGTTTCAGAGACCATAACAAAACTATCATACAACTGCTTGCATCATCAAATATTCTGTCATTAGATGTGCTCTAACAAAGTTAAATTTTAGGAAAGAAGTTGAAATAAGAATCATGATGAAACATACATAACTCTAAAATCCACACTGTTTACTTTCACCTGTAGCCATATCAATTGAATTAAGCTATTATGTGTTGGATTATTGTTGTGTTGAACTTGTAATCTAGTGAATGATATGTGCGTATGTTGGTATATGTTGTTCTGTAATTAGGACGTTTTATATTTGTAAGTTGGCAGCAGTTTCTTTTGTTAGTGTGCTCTGTTTTACGACTGTGATTATATCTGGCAAGTAGTCTGTCTAGTTCTGTCTCTAGTTATGTTTGCATGGCATATCATCAGGAAATAAATCGACATAACCAAGTGAACGTATGTGTACCTAC